>JAPQRP010000006.1:31304868-31316998 GCA_037367295.1 Apogon hyalosoma | reverse complement strand
GTTTTCTTGATAATAACCAAAATCACTTCAGTTCTTCCATCAATATCTATGGCATTGTACTGACAAAAACAGTGCTTGTAGGCATTCCATGTTTTACACACAGGAGTTAGTACTTGATTGCACAACCATGGTTTTTGATGATTTTTGATGGTCTAATAATTTTTTCCATTACTGTATTTCTGGTTCAAAAAAAAAAAAAGGTAATCAAGCATTTTTAAGACCATAGTGGGCTGAAGATTTGTTGACCTCCCAGACCTCTAGCATCTGCTGTACACAAACCACACACAGCTTAAAGACCTTTCCTGTCTGTTTTAGTCACATGATACACACAGGAGTTAGTACTGGATTGCATAACCATTGGTTTTGATGGTCTAATAATTTTTTCCCCAACTGTATAATAACAGAACATTAGAAATAAAAATAGGACATGTTTTGTACATTTTTTAAAGTTGTCAAAAAAATCTCTGTTCTGTTGTTTAGAATTCAGTTTGGACTCCACTGGGCCCAGCAGTCTTTGCACTGTATCGAGTTAAAATATAATCCAGTAAACCAGTAATACAACAAAAACAGCACTGAATGGACGGCGATGTCTCCAGACTGGAAGCCCGTCCTCTGCTGGGCAAACCATTCACCTACCAGTCTCAACATGGCACTGACTTGTCTGTGCCTCAGTGTGTCTGCTGGCAAAAGAATAAACACAAGACCAAGGACACACGGAGGCTGCAATCCTACGTTGGAAATGTGTTTTCTAATCTGGTTCACTCAGGATCTTCCACAGAAGCAATCATTCGCTTCCAGGTCAGTGATTGGGAATATCAAGCATGGCTGCAGTTTGGGTGGACTACAAGTACAGGCTCTACTCAAAACACATTTGGGTCACCCTTAGGCCTATTTTCAGCATTTTTGATTCTAATATTAATGAGCTGGGAATATACGCATTAGTCTGTGGTGCAAACAGAAACACTTGTGAACCAGATGAGACAAGAATGCAGATGCAGAGTATCCTTGGTGCAAGAATCCCCCAGACCTTAAGTGTGTGTCCTAACTAGACCCTTTTGTTTTGTTTTCCTCTGTTGCTTCTGATGGATCCAGCGTTTACATGCTCTGAGGAGACTTGATCTAAATCATATCTGTGAACTGAGTCTGTGGAGAAGATACCCCCGAGCAGTACCTCAACCATAACACCCCAGGAGCCCTCAGCTCCCCACTGTGTTGCCTTGTTCACTGAAGCAGAGACGAGCTGAATCCTGATACACATGACTACACAAAACTGGGTAGAAAATGCATACACTTCCTCCAAGCCATTCCATTTCCAAGTGCAGGGCACTTTTACTGCGATGTGGTAAAATGTCACTTAAAAAGCCACATTTCAGCGTGAGTCCACTGCCTTTACCTTTACACTGGGTAGTATTTTTAAAGCCACATAGTAAACACTAAGGCTCGTGCGAAGGCATCACAACACAGGGAAGCTTATGCAAAAGACTATCCCTATTCCTACTAATGCAGTGCAGGATTTATTTAATTAAAATGAATGTCAACACTTTGGGGAGTTTGTGGCGTTATTTAATTTCAACTGCAAAACATGGAATTCCTTTCCTATTAGCTTAGACTTTCGTCTGTAACCAACGTTCTCTGGTTTTACTGATGTATCTAATCCATGTTTCTATATTTTTAGTCCCTTCATAGTCCCATTTTGTCTATAAAATTAAGGAAAATACTTTATAGAACAAACTTCACTGTCAAGGTAAATACTTTCTCACTCTGAAATACTATATGATTCTTCAAAATATACATTGATTTCAACTGTTTGCAAAAGAGTCTGGTAATCTCTTGATATATTCATTTAGATTGTTTCACCTGCTTCGACATATGTTCCAGGGGATTCAGATGGGAACATATTTGCATGCACTTAATTTAACCCACCTAAAGCAGAACACGGGCATGTACATGTAATTTGTGAATCAAATTCGGTGCATTTCTTTTACACAATAACAGGCTTTTACAGTGAACACAGAACATTTCCCTCTTGTACATTTGCAACAAGTGGAAATACAGGAAAACGCAGTGTTTCAGCTGTTGTGGTATCAAGCAGTTTCAGAGTCAGAAATATTTATAATGAGCCAAGTATCTGAACGACCACCTGATCGCAGATGAACTCCACTTACTTGTAAATCTACAATATAGCCTTTGTTTAACAGAACACTGTGCTTTTAAATTGAAGCAAGCTTATGACACAGGACCATGCAAACCAATCTGAGTTTGCAATTATTTTTCCCTTCTGGAAAATAACACTGTTAAGAATTTCAACCGGGGATAAGCTGCACGTGATTTTCATATAAATGTTTAAAAATAAATCGCAGCAAGGTTTTCTAAGGATCTTTCCCATCAGTCATAAGGGGACACTGTCAAGCTCTAAAAGCCTCAGACACGAAGCCTGACCTTCTGTCTTGTGCTAAGCCCTGAACGGTCAATACATTTCCATAACTATGACACCAGATGACCATTTCTCGCCCCCGTCCTCCTCACGGCAGGAGTCACACAACGGGCTTTCAAACACAAAGCCGGGATTTTAAATGAACTCGCTCATCATAAAGTCGCCCCCCCCCTTCTCTCTCTCTCTCTGGAGTCTGCATTGAGAATTCTCCTTGACTTTGACCATCTCCTGCATTTGCAATTCATCATCTTTCTCTTTCAGCGCCACAAAACCACCACCACTGCCACTGCTTTGTCATTACAATGACACCAACACAAGCCGTATTGTTTGCATCTGGCAGTGAATAGAGGGCAACACAATGGCTTGCCGCCTGCAGTTGTAGGTAAAGTTGTGTCCTACACGGGAGAGCTACAGGTACAAACATGAGATGGAATCCCCACCCTAAACAAAGGCTGCAAAGACCCCAGGATGTGGTTACAGCTGACACAAAACCTGACATTACAGAATAAGCTGCCAGCACTAATGAAAACTAATACAAAAACATCCATAGAGTAAAAAAAAAAACCTAACTATGCAAAACCCCAAAACAAAGTAATTCATTGAAGGTTTGTTTCCATTAAGAAAATATTAAACTCTCCGCTGAAACACTGATAACACGCTTACAGACACAACCATCATGCGTTTGTGGTCCAGTTTAACACCTCTTTTGGAAACCAGGAGGTTTGTGTCTGCCATTTGTCCTCCACGCAAAGACCCAAAAATACACAGCTGCAAATACAATGCCTTACCTTACAGTTTACAACCAGGAAGTGTCACTTTTTGCTTTTCTGTCCAAACCGGTCACGAGAAATCCCACACGTCACTGTGGGAGAAAGTTAAAGCTCCACATAAGGGGATTATTGATACTCCTGCAAGTCCACAGCTGACTGCCTCCTAAATGCAATGATGAGTAGAAGAAATGAGCAGGGGAAGGAAGGAGGGAGGGGGGAGTGACTGTTTGTAACCCCCCACCCACCACCTGCCCCCTCCTCTTGCTGACTCTTTCACACTCGCTGCTCCCTCCCTCATTTCTTACTCCCTCCTTCCTTCGATAATTCCACCGCCCTAAACTACAAACCTACTGCCAGCAGGAATGCGTGTTCCCTCCCTTGTCTCCTCTGTAATTGCCCCTCCACTCTCCCGTGAGAAGCATCATGTTTGCACTAAACGTTGCTGCATCTTCACAGTTGCAAAAGAAAAAAAAAAAGGATAAATTAACAAGAAAAATCAAGGATTACAGTTAGATTCAAGCCATATTGTTCAGTCTGGACCGTCTTAAATGCAAACTTTGAGATAATCTCTGTCTTAGATGAACATAATCCAGTGATTTAAAAGACCAGACACTGAAAAATGCTTGGATCACAAGTGCTGAGAGGCCGTACTGTTAATATGCTGTGCGTAATCTGGAACATTCAGTGACAAAATGGACCTGTGAATGAGAAAAGGGCTGGATTTGCTGTTGTCATAGCACCAGTGATGTCGTGTGGCTATCACGTCAGCAGCGACAGAGGTGCTGGATTCATTTTGAGATGATGATGGAACTGCAGAGGAAACGGGGGAGAGAAACACTAGAGGACGGCGGTAGAGCGAGGGCATGGCCACGACCACGTCTGTCTGTTCGACTGCAGCCTGCATCATGTGCTCCAAGAGCAGTTTTTGTATGCAAACTGAAAAGTAAAAACATGCCCTGAGCTACTCGAGGGTGTAGACACCATGACAACCACAAAGAGGAGAGAAAGAGCAAGCACTGATCTTAGTCTGGGAGGTGGGGGGGGGCTGAATTGCCATGTCTAGACTTTGTGATGACTATGACCAAAATAAAAAAAGCCTTCAGTGCTGTGGTCAGGCCGGCTGCCTTTAAGTGTGACTTCATTTGATGCCAAGGTGGTGACCCTGATATTACACGAAACCACTGGGGTTCAACAGTAATGGCAAAAACATCCGGTCTGCAGAGACAAGCAGACAAAACAATCTGCATTCCTGTCAAGTATACACGCTGTATTTCACACAGGTAATATGTCCAGATCAAAGATTTGGATTAGAGACTGTGTTCCAAATCACTCCCACAAAAGATGCCATGCGCCAATTTCTTCTTTTCAATTAGTGAAACAATTTGTTGGGATACGATCCAGATCAAAACAACAACACACTTGAAAGCAAATGACACAGTCTGAGCTGATGTATTAAAAAGATTAGTTTAGATTTCCAATCTGCATGAAGAGAGATTAAAAAATACAAACACGTGTTATGACAGCATCATTTTGAATTTAAGTAAAGTTTACACCAGCCAAGATTTCTTTATCTGCTCATCTCCTGGCTCTGAAAACACTGGATCAGGCATTAGAGCGATAAATGCATCTATCAGTGAAACAAATGCTGAATCCACGTCTGCTCTCACCACAGGCATTTCAGAAATGTAGATTGCTTACATGGAGCTCAGCTAAACTAAATGGTCTGCTTTCTCATCACCGGCATGAGGCTATTAAACCCAGCGCTATCGTCACTCAATTTAGGAGCGGATTGACTTGGACATCCAATACACTGACCGGCCATTCAATACCGCTGGAGCAATTTGGCAGGTGAGACTACAGTTGCAGATCCACAGCAACACTTCAGACTGCTGATGTTGTTCAAGTGTCAAAAGTGACTGCAATCACTGCCAATCACCTTTAGCTGGAGTGAAACCACAAAAAAAAAAAAAAAGCTGAAGGCAGAGAAATGACAAAGATCTACTGGGAAAGATTGAAGTCATTACAAAAGCTGCCATAACATAGAGACCCTCAACGCAAATGAACGTTTATAGTAGCAAGACAAAATTATGCAAGAAGAATGAATCATACTGAATTTTGCAGTGGTACAGATTGGATAGGCCTTGTTAACTGAGCTGGGAAACCTGTTTTAGAAACAAATCCAGATTCTGTAACTGGGTTCAAGTCTGGGCAATGACAGGCTCAGTAGAGAATGTTCAATAAAACAGGGTGCTTGCTCTTTATCCAAATAAAACTTCCAGACTTTTTCAAAACTGCTGTTTTTTCCCCAAGACCTTGACTTTATGTACTTTTACACTTGTGTGCTTACTTTCCTAGTTGAGCTTGTCCCTGTTGTGTGTAGTAGAAAAGTTAATTTTAATACATGTATGTATGAATGAATGAATGAATAATTCTCAATAAATTGTCTTTTACTGACAGAAACATTTTCAAAACATCAAAATCACAAAAGTGCATGGATATCACACAAACAAGTTTCACTAGAATCATTCCAGTACTGACTGGTTAGTGAAATCATATTTTTTTATACGTTTTCCTCAGTATTTCTTATCTTAAAAGCTTATGTGCCTTTGAGCATTTTCTAAAATTCGACTAAAAGATAAACTTTTTTCCATACTTTATTAAGACTTTCACACGAAATTCCTTTTCAAGACCTGCGCAAGCACCCTGATTTCAGTGTTGATCCATTTGTCGGTAAAACAGCTGTTGCCACCACTACTGGCCTCACAGCAGGGTCTGTGTTAGGGGAGGAGCTTCAGTAATGCAACCGCATTTAAAGGTTCAAAGTGTAACTTTAGCAAGGGCTTAAAACAAGTTTGTGCTGGAGTCTGTGCCGTCCTAGGAACTTTACATTACCTGATTCCAGTAAAATAAAAAAGGTCACATGAGTGGATGCAGAAGTTACATATTTAACCTTTAAATGCGGTTGTATTAGGTTCCTCATGGGCAGGGCAGGTGAGGAAGTTAATAGTCACATTTAAAGGTTTGATTAGGAAGCTGGTATTTTGTTGATGTTAGCCAACTCCATTACACAACAGCTACTGAGCAGAAGATATGTAATGAAGAGATAAAGATTTTTATGTCAAAAAGTCATTTGGGGAAGGAAAATTAGGTCTGAACAATATATTGAATTTATCTGATTGTTTTCTGAAAATCATAAAAAAAATTTAAAAAAAATGGAAATAATTTATCTGGAGACTTTTTATGCTTAAAAATGAAAAATACAAACAGTTTGTTTCTTGTAATGCTTTGTTTGTAAGTGTTTTTCTCCAGTCCTATTTGGCATATTGTATAGTTTCAGTTAAGACAGTTTTTTTTCCCTCCCAAGCTTACTTTGCCCTCTGTTCTTAAAGCTAGAAAACAATTGGTTAAAACTGTAATAAAGAATAATCAAAATTTATGGACATATTGTCCAGCTCTATTTAGGATCCGTCTAAACTTTAGAAATAAAAATAAGATTAATACATGAATGTTTAACCTAAGATACATATTGAATCTTTCGTAAACTGTCACTTTAACTCAATAACTCACCTATTTCCAACACCTCACCTGTTAACGTCACTGTTGCACCCTTATTGTCTATTTATTGTCTCCTCAACCGCCTGCTGTTTATGGTTATATTCTATTTTTGTGTGTGTGTTCTGTTTTTATACTATGCTCACTTTGCACTGTAGAGCTTTAGATAGTTGTACTGTTAGTTTTCTGAATGCGAAGTACACATGGAAAAACTGACAGCATCAAAATGAATAGTACAGGGAACAAGGAAAATGCATCTGAACCATTTTCTTTCTGAATTATCAGCACATGTACAATATAATACTTATTTTCCTGAAGTGCCATTGCATGTTCATTAAAATCAGTCACATTAATCTATCGCTCTCAACTCAAGCCATTAACACCACACAATGTGGGGGAAAAAAAAAATCACCAGGGTTCTACATTTTCTCAAGGCCCGGAGCGCGGTGTGTATGTCTAGCAGAATACATCGCACTGCTTCTCCCCAGAATAGCTTAAAATAAAAGGTCAGTTAATAATTGACTGTGCACTGCTTCGGTATAGCGGTTCTAAATGGACCTCAGAAACCACCATTCAAAAGTCAATCCAGGCTTACATAGCTTTTCAGAGTAGAGTTAAATAAATGGCCAACTTAAGTCTCCACTCTCCTGGATATGCAAATGGTTGTCTGACATTTAACAGTGTACTGAAATATAAAAATGCTAAAGTTTAAGCCAGGTAAAGTCAAACTACCAGCGACTTTAAGCGACAGAAATAACGTTTACTTCTAAAGCGAAGATGCCGCATGTCTCACGCTAATAGGAGTCACAATTAACGTATACTGGATTTTCCACAGTTAATCGTGTAGACGTTGATTCAACAACGTCTGTCAGCTGATCCGAACACATTCTCAGGAATGTACACAAAGCCCCTAGTGAATGAGCACAAAGATCACGAGGAAGTTGATTTTACTATTCAGCAAGGGGTTGGCTGTATGCGGCGTTTGGTTGGACGTCAGGCCGCTTTCTGCAAATCTACAGCAACGCTGACGGGAACATCCACGACTAAAAGGGTTCATGTGTGTAACTTCTCCAAGGTCCCCTCAATCAAAACAACACACGTCCCGGTGTTCCTCCGAGGAAACAGTTGATCTATTGTGTCGAAAACGAACACTATGTACAGCTGATATATAAAGAGAAAAATGCAACTGTTACACAAGACATGAAAGCAGAAACCCAAGCCCGGGTAGAGATCATTAGCAGAGGATTCAGTGGACTCCAGCAGTGAGTCGACTCTCCAGAGCCGACTTCAAAGACGCCGCTATAGAGAGGGATATCATTTAGAATGCAGAGAAAAAAGGAGGAATTGATTGGTCAGGAATGAACCTACAGAATATACCATAGGTGGGTCTCCAATATTACTTATTAAAACCATGCTTGGAGTGTGTGACAAGCCACTGGACTTAAGTGGGTTTAACAAGCTGTAGTGTAGGGTCAGATACTTCCAGGGCTGGGTTCAAAAAAAAAAAAAAGAAAAAAACAGCTAAGACTACAATGCAAATGGTTAAAAACATCTATGCTAGAAAGCCAAGATTCATAACACAAGGATAATTTATTTAGTTTTCAGGATTTAAATTATACACACAAATTTTTTTAGAAGCAAATGCCTATTAGGACTGCAAATACAATGACTTTTCTTAAACAGATTAGTTTAATATGTCATACAAAAGTGAAAAGGGCAATAGTTTAAGTCTGATGTCTTAGAGGGTCTTTCTGTGGTATTTCTACGTAAAATATTAAAATGACTTAAAATTATCATTAGAGTGTTTAGAATAAAGAGCTCTGAAATTATGAGAAGACGAGATAAGGACTGAATGTATTTACAGTGATGGGCGGGGGATTTATGTGACCACTAGAAGGAGCAGTGAGTCACTCTGCTGGTCCCCAGTGGTGACGAAAACTAACACCATGAGGTCTGTGGCCAAAGATGGGATGAGAACCACAAAGAAACAACTTTTTGTGTCAAAGTGACAAGATGATAAAAACTAGAAACACTGTTGTTTTCCCCACTGGACACAGCTCTAAATGAAAAAAAACGGAGTTTGATGCTGAAATGGCAGCGTGTGCTTGATTCTGAGGCTTATGAAGGTATAAAGTTATTATGTGATGTTATTACCTTTGCTAAGTTGCCGTTTGTGGACCCATGGTTCAGCCTAAATTTTGACAGTTCTGACCTTGTTTGGACGATTCCAAACAGATCTTTAGTACAGCTACTGACAACATAAATAATACAGAAAACAGAGGGAACTTGCGGTTTTACTGTGGCTGTTTTCAGTCTAAAAACAGAGCTAAGCTAACAGAGCTATAATGTAAACTATCAGCTGATGCAACACATGAAGATTATAAGACATAGTGTTATTTTGACCAAGTATGAGTTTTAGTTTGTAGAAGAAAACTTATGAAATCGATACAGATGTGTGAGTGATACAGTCTGGGGATACATGATATGGTGGTTTTGGTCCTAAGTGTGTTTTGGTCTGTGATAATCCCCCTGGTGGTGGGAGTGTGGAACATCAATACTATATATAAAATATTGAATGTACCCAAATTAGAGTCTGCGGTGATGATGTGCGCATACACCCTATCACACAGCTGGGATGCAGTCCTGGGGAAGAGAGCAAACAGCAGGGGGCGTAAACCTCCCTGAGCAGCCTATAAGACACTTCACAACAACATCATGTGATACAGGAAGTAGCTGAAACTAGTAAAGCAGGTAAACAAACAACTATCCCTGTCTGATAAATGAATTGCCTAAAACATCCACATACAGTTTGTAAGTATTTGAAATTCTGATGGTCACAACCAAATATGTTGACTGAACATTTCTTAAATGAAAAAACATGTAGTGTATGCAACGGAATAAATCTTAACAAGGACAGGTTCAAATAGACAGCATCACTCTGTAGAAGTAAAAACCGAACATACCCGACACTAACCTGAACCCAATCTCCAACCGAACATGGTGAACCCAACTCCCCAACAATGACTCATATCCTCCGCAGTTTAATGCACTTAGTATCCATTATTCATCCCAAACCACATGAATCTGATGACCATCTCCGTGTGCATCTCTGACAGCTGCTCATACTTTGCGGCCCACAGCTCTGAATAAGTCAAACACAGCCTCCACAAGACCTTTTAATGCTCATCTGTCATGTCTCCTCAAACCATACGACCATTATGGTGACCAAGTACAAGAGCGCTGCTGAATCCTTCATAGGGGAATAGTAGCCGACTGCACTTCTACAGAACCATTTTGAAGGAAATCACCATCTTTAAGGAAGCTTTTACATTAAGGTCAATAGCCTTTGGCTCTGGCGAGGCCTACAAATTTGCGAGGAGCACTTTTTTTTGGCTTTTTTATCCAAAGTACGAGCCATCAGATGGGGTCTTTAAGTTCAGACTTATGCAAGAAAGTTCATTCTTCCTGAGAATGTTTTACAATCAAGATGGAAATTGTACAAAATGCCTCTGCAGCAGGTTCAACTAACATTTCTAGGTACTTTTTATGTTTGTTTCTTTCACTGTTCAATGCAGATAAACAGCAAGTGCATTTAGTACGAGTTCATCAGGGTCCCTTGAAAATGCTGCACTGCTGGAGGGGGTTTTTCTTCTGCAAACCATCTGGGATCATATCTTGGCAAGACGTCTACAGTAAGTAGATGCTTTTGCAGATATATGCAGACTGTCAGCACATCATGAATTCATCATGCATGACCTCACTGGAGAAGATGCTGAGGATGTGGCGACTTCTGGTGTTCACCAACTGGCAATAAATGAGACAAAGATGCCAAGCAACGTGAAACGTATAAGCAGGGTTTAGAAATTTTGCAGCATCACCCGTGAGCGTGCACTCTTAGGTGTGTGTGTGTGTGAAGTGACTGTGATTTTGTAGAAGTATGAGGTTCAAAGATGGTGGAAGACAGACCGATCCAGCAGCACATCAATAGTACACTGTAATGGAGACAGATGCCCTGTCAGGGGGAACAAGGGAAGAGTACAGTCTTGTCTAAGACTCAATACGACATGGATGTAAACAGAAAGAGAGGAAAGCATGGATGTCACTCATCTATCAACGTGGGCAGCGAAGGGAACAAAGTGTCGATTTAGAAAAGTCTTACACGAGTCGTAATGCGATTAAGCTGCATACTGCGAAAAAAAAATAACTGACTGAATAAAATTACAGCTTGCATATGGCAGCAAAACTAATAAAAGGAATCTGTTTTCTGTGCAGAATGATAGCGCATACTGTAATTCTCAAGACAAATTTGGCACTCGGCCTGGGCAGACTGAATTCGTCTTAAGAGTCTGGACAGAGAATTCCACTCACAGCTGCAACTTCAGCAACGCTACACAATGCGGCTGTCCAACGCAGGAATCGAGTGGGATGTGTTTTTAAATTATATTTAACGGCGTGTGATCCAAATCGCAGATGACTTGTAAATATTTGAGGTGCAAATCCTGTTTCATCTCCACATTTTTGTCCAGTTTTTTCAATTAGTCAGCTCAAAAGACATACAGCTATTTTTGTGGTGACTTCCAAAAGAAAATTTCCCCTACATCCAACATCCCTCAAGTGACTTATCACTATTTATCATTACAGCCTCTGCATTTTTCAGTGAAAAGCAAGTATTTTCCTATATTTAATTTACTACCCGTGGAATTGTTTGTCAAAGCTCAGAGTAAACTCACAGATTATTATATCAGAGCAGAGAAAAGTGCCCTTTTCAGCAAAATATATCACTAACTGAACATAAAAACAAGTGTCTTCAACCAGTGTCATTTGTCAAACTACATCGATTTTATTGGTGAATCACTTTTGCAGAAGATGATGGTGTTTCCACGTTCACTACAGAGCTTCCAAATGAGTCATATCTGATGACCATGAAAAGCTGAGATACTGCATTCTACCTGAATTATTTACATGTATTGATAGGATTAGCGGCTCAAAAGTTACTTAACATTTTATTTTAACAGATGTTTTCGGTTGCCAGTGGCTGTTTTGGTGTTGGAAGATTAAATATGTCACATGATTCTTTATGTCAGTTCAGAACTTTGTGCAAAACCTACAATCACCCAGAGAATCTAAAAGGACACCATGTTCCTTATATTGATCGATCTATATCCTTTATCAAAGCAAGCAAAATCCTTACTAAGACTAAAAATCTATTTTCCAAGACGGACCTGGCCAAGAGAGCAGCATAGACATAAAGGCGCAAAAAAAATGATTAGACCAAACAACGGTTATGCAATCAAGAACTAACTCCTGTGTGGATCATGTGACTAAAACAGACAGAAAAGAAAACCTGAAATGAATAAAAGCACTGTTTTTGTCA
>JAPQRP010000006.1:31270409-31289900 GCA_037367295.1 Apogon hyalosoma | reverse complement strand
TAATGAAGAATTCAGACCCAAGCAGAGCATTTACAGTTTATGTAGACCACAGGGAAATGTTTGAAAATGAATAATTCTATTTAAAAAAGTAAAATATCACTCCTTTAAGATAAAAATGTACCTGGAGTCGACCTGAGAACACCTGCTATTTTTTTTTTTTTTTAACATACATTTTTACTTTTCAAAATGTCTCACCTCTCTGTAAGTAGCTTTGGTTATAATTGCAAGTATTTTCAAGCACTTGCACTAAAATTCAAGCACTTTTCAGAACTTGAAAACGCAACATTGACACTCAAGCATTTTCAAGGATTTCAAGCACCCGTACAAACCCTGTACCACACATCCATGTACACTGTTCGCTTTTCCAATGCCAAACAGTTCCTGTATTTCCTGTAAAACTCAGACTAATACATGTAGAAATGAATTACTGCTTGGAACCAAAAACAAAACCCGTGTAGTCGACACATCCTTTTGTTTTCGACTCAGACCTGAAACACTGGTGTTCATTAAAGCTACAGGTACAGATCTGAATCAGAAAGTGTAAAAAGTACTAGAGGAAGCAGACTTTGCCATGAAAGGACATCACATACATACACAAAACACGATTCTGTTTAATCTGAACTACGCCACACAGAAATATTTGCATATTTTGAGATATAAAACTGTGTGCATTTATATTAATACAACTCTGAATCCCATCAGCTGATAATGTTACGCTGCCGGTGAATAAGGACTAAAATAGAAATAGAAAAAAAAAATACATAGAACAAGATGAAATGCAGTAACTTTCCTCCTGGGCCTCCTAGCTGATGCAATTATTCTTCTATATTCCTAGAACTGAAGATGAAAATCTGACCTTTTCAGGATGAACATGAAGCGCTAAACAGTAATTATTAGACGTACCCTTTATTTGGCAGGTTCTCTTGTTATGTAACATAATGTACAAATGGTTTGTTTATAGGTTTACAGACCTCGTAACGCACATAACGTATGAAATTAATGTCACTGGAAAGGCCGCTGTAAATGTATATCCACTTTTGGACAAGTTAACTGAATCACTGAGAGCCAAGTTGTATGGAAAAAAACATAATATAATTCAAAAACATATTCATTATATACAATATGCTTTGAAAATACATGCATTAAGTACATGGGAGGGTTGTTTTATGGTACGTGTCATTTGAAATATAGTAGAAACATACTTAAAATATTACACTACAAGTAAATGTTATGTATGCAAAACCTTACTTGTATTGAAATATTATCAGTAAAATGTAGCTACTTGATGCATGAAAAGTAAAAGAAATCACTGTGTTGTAAATTCATGTCTTTTCGATTTATTTTACTGCTGTGGAGGTTTATATACTGGTGGTTGTTTCTGCATAATCTACATCACTGCATCATATATATCATCATGTTTGTGGCGTTAGTGTCTAAAAAGCTGGCTTGTCATAAACTCAGAAAAACAGGAATTTTTTCAGCTTGGTGTCAGTGTAAATCCAAGAAGGTTTAAAATAATGAATCTAGATTAGAAAGAAGAACCGATAAAGGAACACTTGATCCCTCTGTGCATCACAAACATTGAACGTCTACCGATTTGAAGATACATGACTTATACTGGACAAGAAGATGAAAAAAGTATAACCTGAGAGGAAACAGCGGAGTAAAAAGTACAAGGTTCAACTCTGAAATGTAGTAAAAGTATTAAATGAAACCACAGGTGTCAAACATACGGCCCGTGGGCCAAAACCTGCCCGCCAAAGGGTCCAATCCGGCCCGTGGGATGAGTTTGTGAAATGCAAAAATTACACTTTTGTCATTAATATGACTTTCATCACCAATTTTTCATCAAATCTGTAAAACCTGAGCCATAGCCGAAGTATCACGAATCCATAAGTCTGTCCATGATTACGCACCTGAATCTCTTCCCTCACGGTGAACAATTTCGAAGTGTACTCCACCATAAACAATCCATTTGTTTACAAACAGAGCCGGTAGGTCACTCGGGTATTTTTGGAAATTTCTTGTGAAGTGCATTGTGGGAAGCGGAGCTCCACGCAGCCGCAGTAGCAGCAACAACAAATAAAATGTCCACCAAGTGAAAGTGGGTGTGTGGAGCTCCACTTCCCACAATACGACAAATTACCTACCGGCTCTGTTTGTAAATACATACAGTGTTTATGGTGGAATACACTTCGAAACTGTTCACCATGAGGGAAGAGATTCAGGTGCGTAATCATGGAAAGACTTATAGATTCATGATACTTCGGCTATGACTCAGGTTTTACAGATTTGATGAAAAATTGGTGATGAAAGTCATACGCAGCTTTAACAATCAATGGCGCTAAACTCACTTTAGTTCAGCTTCCACATACACACCAATATGATCTCAAGAGCATTAGGCCAGTAAAATATTACCATAACCTAGAAATAATGACAACTCCAAATATTTCTCTTTTAGTATAAAAACACATGAAAATATTTACATTTAGAAACTATCTTTTCACAAAAAATTGAATAAAATTAATGAATACAAACATTAAATGTCTTAAGAGAATCAAGTGTAATTTGACCAGTGTTCTGCCTGTTACTAAATGTTGTATTTGTAGATCCACTGTGCTCTGTCAGTTGTAATAATACGCGTGTAAATGATAAACTGAGGTATAATACTGTTAAAATTGCACTTACATTTCTTAAGACATTTCAGGTTCTTCATGTTATTCACATTTTTAATGAAACTTCGTAGAGGTAAACATATTCATAATGTAACTGAACTTTTTTCCCTGCTATTATTTCACTGGTCTGGCCCACTTTACATCATATTGGGCTGAATGTGGCCCCTGAAATAAAGATACGCTCTAGTTACGTATACTAAGTACATGTAATACTTCAGTAACAGTCTTTATCCTTAATTTCCACTGTTCATAAATATACTGCATGATACATTTTATATATTATCTGCACTTTCCACGCATTCAACCTACTAATCTGTAATTAAAAATGACTGTTAAATGCTGGAGTCGGTCATGAATCAGATAAGTCATATCCTGCAAGTCTCTTCATGGTGATCACCTTATAACTGGTTTCTATTTCCAGTCACATTGTCGTGCTGTCGACTAAATTACACATTTCATTCTTACTACTATAGAATTAAATATGTGCTTACACGTCAGAATGTTACTTTCTGACTATGCCTTTATATAGTAAATACACAAAATGCCCTTATCAATAATTTTTTACAATATAGAAGCAGCAAAAAGAAAAAAAAAGTATATATAGTTTTACCTTTTAATTAGGTACAGTGGGGTTGAGGTTTTTACAAGCCATCCCTGCAGATGAGTCACAAAATCATCATTTTTCACCCCTTAGTGCTTCAAGGCTTTACTGTGTTTCAGTTGAGACTTTCTGAGGACACTATTCCCGTGAAAGCTACAGTAAATCAGTGGTCACATCTAAATGTTGACCTTATCTGGTACATCTGCTGTCTGTTATACATGCACGCCACAGACCGTTTCACCCCGAAAACTTAAATGTAAAACAAAAAAAAGCACTCAAACAAAAATAGGATTTAAACCCCACCGTAAAATGTGTGCAAAAAGAGAAAATATGCTCAATATACTTACTTTGATGTGCTTCTCAAAGACAGAAATACACGTTCTCTATGGTTTTTAAACACTATTTGAACCCTTTGAAACAGTTTGCTCCACAGATAAAGACTGAATTAGGAATAAAATCTTTTAGGTTTTCAGGTTCTGATGTCTTGAACAAGCTTCAAGTCTGAGCTCCGTCTACAAACATGGATTCATTTGAGTGAGTTTAAAGAGAGTGTTAAAACTCTGGAATCAAGGCCGTTGGTCTGGAAACGTTTCGACTAATTGCATGTTTTGTTTTTTTTTCTGTGTCTGCAAATGGTTTTATTATTGTAAAACTAATTATGTGATCCACCATCTCAAAGCAGCCAACCTGGTTAAATAAAATAAACATTTTCAGGAACAGAATCTAGTGCCAATAAGAAAACAGTCAATAAAAGTGTTACAATTCAGTTCAGTTAATGTCGTTTTAGTTAGAGCTGTTCTGTGTCATTTTGCCTTGTCAATGAATCTATGGAAGTTTTTCTAACAAAACACTGTTGGGATTTACAAATATTCACTACAACTTCGATAATTCAGGGGAAGGAAGGCTTCTAGGACCAAAACAAAGAGTTTGTCTGTGGTGCTCTTTGGAAAGGGGTTCATGAAGAACATGACAAACTGGAAGAAAACTCCAAGGCACTCTCTTTAAATGTTAAAATGCCTTTATTACCATGGCATGGTCATATCTATACCTTAAAAAACACTTCTACACTTTTCGGCTTCAAGCCTTCAGGAGCCTGGAAAACTGTAGGTTCCTATATAGTAGGTCCTGACCAATAGGAACCCACCCACTGGGCATAAAGATAATGGCCTGCAGAGGGTGTCCATATTTAAAACAGTCAACAGATGGTGTCACTACAGGTCAAAAGGCCATACAAAAACAAACAAACCAACCCCTCACCTACAGAAATATTTACAAATATATGCATGGATAAATAAAATTGTGTAAAGTGCAAAAAGTGTTTTTTAAGGTCTAGATATGACCATGCCATGGTAATAAAGCCATTCACTACAACTTGTTGAAAGTACAACTAACAATTCATCCCACTATAGGGTTTATAAAATCAGTTTTTTTTTTTTTTGGTTTTTTTTTTTTTTTGGAGCATGATCCTGCAGGCTGTAAGAACAGTTAATATACAACTGAAGGAAATGAAAACAAAAAAAAGCAGGTCAAAGGTTCAAAGTCCTGATGCAGGACTGTGGAGCAGATTCAGAGGAGTCTACAGTTACCTTGGTGTTTGATTCTATCAACGGGAAACACAGGATACCAGCTTCTTTTATATGCAGAGCAGTTCCACTGAGGAAAGCCCACGAGTCAGGCAGCTGCGACTGCATCTTTGATCAAGACTGGAATCACTGATGCGCATCAGCTTTTACCTTCGTCGGTGTGATCCCTTTGTGGTTTGTTTATACCCGCTATTCCCAGGCAACAGACAGCGTACAAGCTCTTCAAAACCTGCACTCAATCTCTGACAGCTTAGATTATCCACTAGTGGAAAAACATTACAGAAGAAAAATTAAAAAGGTCCATTTTATTCTGAATGAGCCTTTCGTTACCTTTCAACCATTCCACAGTCCAAGAGCGGGAATCCCAAAATCCGAAGGTCACTCACCTTTGTGAGGCTTCATTTGAGTCTGTTGTTCCTACATGGATCTAGATCAGATCTGTTGTATTAGTTGAAGTAAATGAAGATTTCCCCTTTCCTTGAAACGTCACTTCATTTGACAACGACTGTACGAAGACCACTCAGGTTCTGCATTAGAATCCATTCACTGCATGTGAGAATGAATCAGTGCCAAGACTCAAACCTGTGATGCAAGTTTAACCATTAACCCATAAAGACCCAGAGCTACTTTTGTGGCAGTTCCAAAACAGTTTTTCCTCATTTATCACCATATTGTCCTCCATATTTTACATTTTTTCAGTGAAAATCAGGTATTTTCCCATATATTAACTTATTAATGCCAACAGACTCAACAAGTTGATCCACAAGGTCAGTAACATTGGATCTGGACTCACTGACAGCGGTGTCAGAGGCAGCTGTTGTCCAAAATCAGGACGATATCGAACAATTCCACTCACCCACTCCATGACGTGCTGGCCAGTCACAGGAGGACGTTCAGTGAAACCGATTCCACCCAAATGCACCACTGAACCACACAGGAAACCATTCCTGCCTGTGGCCATCAAACTGTAAAATTCCTCATTATAACCACATTTTTAATAACATTATATTTTTGCGCACACACACACACACATATATGCATTTCATTACATTGGTAATATATTGTCTATTACATATTGTAGAAATTGCCATTCTAATTGTGTCCTAATAGAGTGTTTTAATATGTACATGTACGTGTGTATGTGTGTGTGTGTATATATATATATATATATATGTGTGTATATACATTTTTTAAATTGATAATTTCTTTCCTGCTACTTTTTATTATACTTGAATGGAGCAACTGTAACACACAATAACTTCCCTCTTGGATTAATAAACTATTCTAATTCTGATTACTCATGCAGATGTTTATAAAAACTCTGATTAAAGTTGAGGATTATTATATTTGAAACAGAAAACTGAAGAAAATGTGACTTTTTCAGCAAAGACATAAGTGAACATATTCTACAACCATAGATATTTTCCTATATTTAATTCATTAATCTCATAGATGTCCATTAAAGCTCATAGTAAATTCAAATATAAACCGAGAAATCAAAGAAATAGCCAGTTTGAGCAAAAATATATCATAAACTAAATTTAAAAACAAGTATTCGTCCACTGTCATTGATCCAACTCCATGGGTTTAACTGGTGAATCGATGTTGTAGAAGATGACGGTGTTTCCATGGTAACTACGGAGCCTCTGAACATCCAAATGGGTCATATCTGATGACCATGAAAAGATGACAAACTGTATTTTACACCAATTCTTTACATGGATTGATCAGAGTAGTGCATCATAAGTTATTAAACATTTACATCAATAGATAATTTTGTTTGGGTCTTTATGGGTTAAACAGGGCATTAAAAACAGAGTAAAATGATAAAAACGTAAAGTTACATGAATGAAATTTCTGACAGCTTAAGTATTTTTCATTCTTCTTAGTTCTCTAGTCTCTCACTCACAAATTCCTGTTAAAAGCAGAGGGTTTAAAAATGCAAAACTTCTGTGTAACCCTCTGAACAGAACATCAGCCAGTCTTTACGACGTATGATTAACAGAATATAGTCACTAGCACTACAAATAATTCAACTTTGAGGATTCTGGAAGTGTTCTTTCTAGGAATCATTTAGGAAGCATTTTAGTAAAAGTATGTTTTTATATGCACCTAGTGCATTTCATTTTTTATAATTTTTTTTAATGCTATGGTAAAACTGTATAAATTGGCCATCTTTGCATTCTCTGCAATGAAACCTTGTGTGATATCCAAGCAGTGACTGGTTTCACTATCTTGTCATCTGTATGAAGTTCAATATCACACCCAACAACATTAAAGACCCAGGCTGGTTGAGACTTTAGACACTGTAATAACTGGTTCAAATGGCCTTTTGTTAAAATGTTTAGCTTAGATGAATGGACTCATCAGCCACAGGTCATATTCAGTAACAGTATAACATTATACACAGAGCCACTTACTGTGCTGAGTTACGTCAATCCAAGCAGAAATGTATATTTAGTGCTGTCAAATGATCAAAATTTTTAATCCGATTAATCACAGGGTTGCTGTGGATTAATTTCGAATAATCCCAATTAAATATCATACATTTTTAATCTATATTAATCGCATTTCATTTTGCATGAGCAAAGAAACTCAAGAAAAAAGGGAATATATATGCACTTAATGTGTTTATTAAACACCTTCAACAGTTTCAACAAAACATCTTGAAACAAAACACGTCGAAACAACTGTTCCGTCTTGTGTTTTTTTGTCCTCATATTTCCATCCAAAGGCCAACGTGCGGTTTAGTTCTTCCATCTTTATGGGTTGGTTCTGCTGCCTGTCACTACAGGATCAACTGCCCATTTCCTCATGTGCAATGGTAATTCTATTAGGACAAACTGCCCCAAATGTGTTGGCAGAGATGTTCAGAGTCATTCTGCGCTGTAGATGAGTTAGTTTCGTTAAAATATTTAATCAGATTAATCATGATGATGGATTAATCTGTGTTAACGCGTTCATTTTGACAGCCCTAATAATATTAAAAATTATTCATCTCAAGATCATTACCCTTGGTGCGGCAGACAGCAATTTTAGGTCACTGAATTTTTAGACCTTTTCACAAAATTCAATCCTGCAAACTCAGGAATGAACGAAAAAAGTGAGATATTGAAAACGTATAGGGATTCTTTTAATGCATCACATTGTGGCCACAACAGGGAATTTGGTACGAGTCAAAGGTGCAGAGCAGACTGGGCACAACCACAAAGACAAGGAACGGTCAAAGTCCCAGAATGTTCCAGTCCTACAGGTACATGTGGTGGGAGTGCATCGGAAGGGAAAGACGGACCAGTTTTACTTCAGTTGATGGGACTCTCGCAGTGATTTGGACACAGCAGAAGCTGCAGCAATATCCTTGAAGATGAACATGTAATGAAAGGAGGCTGCTTGAAGCGCAGGTGTGTTTTTGAGTAGAGAGAAGATGGTCTAACATTGGCATCCAGAGGTGACAACAAGACACTTAGTGTCTACCCAGTTCCAAATGGACCTCTTTCATTTAAGAACAGCACATATGGTCAAAAAGGATGCAAATTTGGGTTGTGAAATATTTTTTTCTGCCATGGATTAACAGTGTTATTACTATTGAAATTATGTACTTTAAAAGATCATAGTTTTGCATAAGTAAAACAGATTCCACAGGTTTTGTACCTAGATAAGACTAACAGTGCACAAGACTCACACGGAAACAAAAAGTTGGACTAGTCTTCAAATAATTCAGATTTTGTTTCTGAGTAGGAAATGCAATATGTTTTGACAGCTGGACTCATCAAATGAACATGTAATGTTAAAAACGCACCAAGTTAGACTTAAGGAATTTGTTGTTTTATCCCTGATGGAAATGTGTTTTGTATTGGTAGCAAGAGGTAATTATAGAGATACCAGAAAATGCATTTGTTTGCAGTTCTGCTTTAAGAGCAGCTGTACAATCAATCAAATGTTATTTATATAGCACTAAATCAAAAAAAATTATCTCATTAAACTTCGCATATTGAACTGGTCGAAACTAGACTCTTGAGCCAATTTACAGAAACCCAATACACTGCACTGTCAACTATGAACTCTGATTACCCAAATATTTTATAGTGGTATGGTACAGGACTGGGTAACTGTCAAAAACATTTATGACGACAAGCTCACACACAAAATGAAAGTGAGCACTGTAAACCCTGGCAAAGTTTACATCTTCAAATGCTTAAAAGCCACCAAACTTTCTGGCAAAACACACTTTAAAAACACACTGACTCCTTGTTGGTCAGTGTAAGTAACGTCATAATTTAGACCACCTTTATACAAATGAGTCAGATGTAAGAATATGAGTTTTAGGAGCAGTACAGGGAATAAACCTGAAACTGTACCGTGAGTCATTTCTACTGGGTTTTTACTGCATCTGCTTTAAAAGTGGATTTTTCTGTGGATAATTTAATCAGTAGCAGCAGACCTTTGTGCACAATGTCAAGTAAAGCATGTGACAGATGACAGTGAAACTGAAACCCACCATAAGCACTAAATTACATAGTTGAAAAATGGAGGGAAGAATTCTAAAAAGATTACCTCTGATCCAGAAAATGGAAGATGCAATTTGCATATTTATAAGATGGCCTTCACTTTTATGAACAGTAAAATTACTTAATTCAATGGCCTTGTTTTATTGAATAATCCTCTTTCATCAACACATTGAAAAACAAACTTGAAAACACCTGTCTCCCCACCTCCATCTGGTGGTATCTTTTATCTGATCATTTAGTCAGTTTCTTCTTGGGGATCTGTCGGCTTACCTTGTTTGCCCCTTTGACACTCTTCCTCCAATTCAGGCCTTACAGTGTCAGCAGGAACCAACTGTCAGATATTCTTGAACCCGATATAAGGAGGCGTTCTTCCAAGTGACGCGCTTAGTTTGCTAGTTTGTCTAGGTCAAGGTGTGTGGTGACCCTTTATATCTGCATTAACTTTAACTGAACACAACTAAAGCTTGTTTTCTGATAACACATCGGCGTACATTCACTCTCACAAATACTGTTTTTTCACATTGCTCGTCATTAGTAAATTTGGGGTTCACACCCATCACACATCCTTTATTTGAGTTCAGATATATATAAGGATTTCCTACACAATATCTGAGAACTTGGCCAAACCCATACTAGGGGTGGGAATTGAAAACCGGTTCCAACTTAGAACCAGTTCCAATTTATCAATTCTATCAGAACTGTACACCTCCAGCGTTATCAATTCTTAACGATACTCTCATTTCCCAGCATAACATTTTGTGGTTTTCCCTACGTCGCATTGTGGTACACATGGATCGGGTCCAAGCCCACAGACCGCGATGCCACGTAGGGAAAACCAGAAAACAGGACCTCCAGAGTAACGTGACCATATGCCACTGTTGTGATTTGTCTGTCACTCACCAGGAGTGCCACCACTGACCAGTCTGGATCATACCACCCTAACATGTTTTAAAATCGTCACTCTTTTAGAATATTTACACTTGTTCTTTAAACAGTTCAGGAAAATATGATTGTGTTTCACTTTCTGTTTGTGTGTACACAATATAATATGTGTACAATATAATATGTGTGACATTGTGAATGATTTGTTATGGAAAATGGTCAAACAAGCTCCACTATGACCTGTCCAACTACTTTTTTTCCCACTCAGGAATCGATAGGAGAATTGATAAGGAAATGGATTGGTAAGCAGAATCGACAATGGCACTGATATTGATCAAATCCTATCAATTCCCACCCTTAACCCAAACACACTCAACAACAGAACTACCTGCTAATTAAAAACAGAAAGGATGAAGAGAAATGGATCCCTCCACACACACCACAGTAATAACTTTTTTTTGTAAGTCCCACTTTATTTGAATGTTAAACTGTACAATCCTGTACAAGATTACTTTGTGAAGATTCAGATATATTGCAAAGAAAACGAGAGACTGATGAGTAAGCATTGATGTATAGTGTTCATATCAGCAGAGGAGCTTATCTGAAGAAAATGAGTCCGTTATCACCGCGAGTCATGAATAGATAACAACCATCCTAGTTAGTGTTTGCATTAAGAATACACAATAGAATGAGCTGAAGGCAGGCTGCACAAAGTTAAAACATTGCCAAGTCTGACCACTTTATGGCAATTATTTACCACAAGAGGTTTTTTTTAAATGTTTGCATAAAAACCAGAAATATATATAAATGTATATACTAATTTAAACAGTAATAGCTCAAACAAACCTAGGCTCTATGGATACAAGACATCCATAGAGAAAAGACAAGAAAAAAATTATTTTATTCCTTCCAAAAATCACAATTTTAGTTGAATGGTGCATAAATTAGCTCATAAAAAAAAACCTGTGAAATTTCCCCACAGCAGGATGAATAAAGTCATATCTTATAAAAACCACTGGGCTGGGAAAATACTTATATTACTGAACTTGCTCTGACAATTCAGATACACATCTACCAATTTTGATACGACTTAAGTTAAGCATCGAGATAGAACACTCATTTTGCCTGTTGTAATAGTAGTAGTACTGTGTATCATAATTTTTTCTGGTTATAGCCTAATAGAACCAGCAGAGGGTGCTAAAGCTCAAATGTTTCTCATTGAGATTTTCATGGTTCATGTATTGTCAGTGGTAAATGAATGGAAATGTGTATCAAGGCAATATAGCAAGGTAAGGCACTATTTTCAAGCAATTCTGACAGTATAAACACCCATTTATGAGGAAAAGGTATAATCAGAATGTAAAACATAAGTGCTTTATTATCATACTTTTAGACTTTATAAGTCACGTTGCGTATAATGTAATCAACTTGTCACTGTTAGAAAGATGAGAGTGGATAGTTATGCACAACAGGAGATATGTCTGTAGCATAGTGGTCAAAACAGTGGTGAGGCGTCACAATTTAATGATATATATGACCCAGCAGATGAGGGTTCAATGTTTATTGTGAACTTCCCTAAAGATCTGAATGAAAGCAAACATCTATTGTGTGTGATGAGGTGAACAGGGTTTCTGCAGGTATCAGCAAATCTAATTTAATGCTTTTTAATGCCCTTTTTAATGCCACTTTATACAAATTTAACACCCGTGTCAAACTGCAGAAACAGTTTAATATACAGTTTTATGACAGTTTACCGTTAACAGGCTTTAACCAGGTTCTGAATAGTTTCTCCTCCAATCACTTCTGCTTAAAGTTATATTTTTCAATTTCTCCAACATTTGCTTATATTCCCTCCGTTCTTTCGCCACAGCATGAGCACGCTCACAAGCACGTTGCATTCCAAGCATCCGGTGTTGTGACTTCATGTATTGGCCATAAACAGCCAATTAAAGGGTTCTGCCTGTCAATCATCACACTACACTTCCTATCAAAATTTTTAAATGTTTATATAATCAAAATAAAAAGTGAATAACAATGCTTTTTTTTTTTTCATCAAGTGTATTTAATTTTATAATGCCTCTGGACATCAAATTTAGTGCTTTTTAATGCCATTTAAGGCCTTAATTTTCACAAAATCTATTTAATGACTTAAGGTTTTTTAATGACCTGCAGAAACCCTGCTGAAGCAAATACTTTTATGTAATAGTTTTGATGCATGTGACCCATCCATCCCTTCAATGTCCTTAACATAAACTAACCTGTAAACCTGCTCAAAAGGCCAACGTCACATAAGGTAGAGACTACATGCATTTATCCTTCAGGACACATTTAACAACTGTTTTTACAAGACCACATGTGCCGTTTCTGATCATGGCAGAGTTATCTTGACATCTATCTCAGTAACTGGCTTCATAAAAGCCACGTGTAAACCACTCTGTGCCCAATAAAAGTAATTACCATGAAATGAACAATGTTTTTGTCCTCAGGGATGTTTTTTTTTTTCCCACCCACTGCTGACTTTTATACTAAATCATCAGTGTTGTTTCTATGCTTAAAAAAAAAAAATCAGCACAGAGCCACACAGACGTTTATTTGAAAGAAAGATCATGTTTTAGATAAGCTCCACTGCTCATATGCGATAATGTATTTGTTACAGCCTTCATAAGTAAGATTATAAATTAAGGCTCTAACAACAGCAGGTCTAATATTAAAAAGAAGGTGTGTAAAGACTATTAGTATTACCTGGATGTGGGCAGTGGCTGTTCCATCTGTTGGCACATTTTCCAGAGCTCCATTTACAGATGTCTGCTTATTCAGATCCTTGACATTACCCCACTCTGTAAGCAGAAACAAGGAAGGCAACTTCAGAAAAAACAGCCTCTCGATTGTGAATTTTTTTGATGACGGCACTCGTCAGTTCAGTGTTTACCTGGATGTAGTGTCTCTGGGTCAAGCATACCCCCTTCCTGGTAGCTCTCCAACTCCTCGACTTTCACTTTGCTCCAGGGGATGTAGGTAACCCCCCGCTCCACATCCCAAAACTTTTTGTGTGCGGATTTTATACCTTTGTTCAAAGCCCAAGCAATCTAGGAAAAGAGACAAGTAACTGTAACAATCACCACTAATACAAATTCTACAGAAATACAGAAGGAAAAGAAATGTTTTGAGAAATGGACTTTGTAGAGTATGTACCTTAACAGGTTTTTGATTGACTTTGTATGATCCCCTACTGAGTTTGTTCAAAGCTGTGTAGGCATCTTGTCTATGGACCATGACAATATACGCACAACCCCTTGGAGGAATCATCTGGACACAGAGAAAACAATGACATGTAATGACATTAGCTTTACATCACAGAGGTTTGAACGTACTGAACCAAGCTGTTTATCCTTACATTTATGGATTCAATCTGGCCAAACTCTTCCAGGAAGGACATCACATCAGCCTGCTGAGTTCTTTTATCTAGCTGACCAACCCAAAGCGTAGTGCTGCAAACTATAAAAACAAGAATTGCCACAAATGTGAAAACAGAACAAATAATCACAATGAATCCATGCATTAGTCACTCTTCTCATATTCAAGTGAGAATCCACAATCGGAAAACAAAAAAATGACTCATTTCATTATTCATGATCAAATCAAGAATCAAAAAACAAGTTGTTTTTCATTCTTTCAATTGTACACACAAATTAAAAACTGGAAATAAGCAAATGGACCAAAAAATGTCAGGTTTCATTTTGACATTTTCAATATACAATTTGGTATGACCAGGAAGTTACAGACTTTTTCGGGAGTTGAGCTGGACAACCGTGGGTTTGCTAGTATTCTGCCTAAAACATTCTGTGGTAATGGAGAATTTTATGTTATTCAGAGGCAGCAAATCCCTTACTCTCAAGGAAGACAACACAACAACTAAAAAAAAAAAAATCATCAGGATCTTCCAGGTATTGCTGTTTTGTCGAATACAGTGCGGCCATGGTAGCCAATTTACATAGAAGACACTTCAGGAACACATGAAGTCGTCAGTAACTACCGGGTCACACCAAATCGGATATCAAAAATGTCAAATTCAAACCCGACATTTGGTCCATTTGCGTATTTCCAATTTTTAATTTGTGTGTACAATCAAAAGAATGAATAACAACTTGTTTTTTGATTTGTACATGAATAATGAAATAAGTCATTTTTGCGTTTTCCGACTGGATTCTCAATTGAATATGAAAAGAACGAATGATACATGGATTATGATGGTTTCTGACTGCATTTGCTGCTGAGTAAAATGTAAACACACTGCACAAATTACATGCTAAGTGGAGTCTTTCTAACAACCATTTGTAACATGCTCATAATTATCTCCTTCACTGCCTTTGTTAGCACAGTGCTACATCTGCCAAGACATAAATACGAGGATGTGAATGAAGTCTGAGCATCCATATAAACAAAACAGCAGCCTTGTGCTAAAACAACTTGCTCAAAATTAAAACTGAAGGGTACCTGATCTCAATTATTGGTACATACATGATGGATACACAGCAGTGCATATTATTACATTACATTATCAGCTTGTAATTTTAAGATTATTCCTATCTCATGTAGAACCACCCACATCAGTTTATATTTTTAATCACTAGATTTCTCTAATTGAGTTCTTTCAGATATCCATACCACATTGTCCTTCCTTTTAAAAATGCTATCACCATCGCAATTTAATTGTAGTGTTGCAGTCAGACCCATTTCAGTGTTATGTTATGTTTCTGTTAGTGCCAGAGCTGGTACATCCACAATCATTCTGCACTTGGGAGAAAACTGTCTGGGTTGTTTTTTTTTTTTTTTTATTTCTTTAAACAAATGTGCAGTGCCAAGTATTTAATACAGCAATAGATCCTTCCTACAATTGAAAACAACTCATAAAAAGATGTACATTTCTTTTTTGTTTTACACATCACAAGGTTAACTGTAATAATAATAGCACACAGGTAGCAGAAGGGAATTCCATCTGCATTATTAGACATAGTGCGTCCAAGTGGAGATCTCTATGGACAACCATAACATTCTTACTGTCAGTATATAATGATCATAATGTCAGTAACATGACTTTCATATGAGATATCTCCAATACATCCAATATAACACTTACCACTGAGTGTCTGACTTTTGATACTGGGAAGACCTTTCTGTCTGCGTTCTCTGTCCTTCTCCCTTTCGTTCCTGTCTAACGAACGAGAGCGAGATCTCCTACGACGTTCTCTAGAACGAGAACGTCGATGTCTCGACCTTCTTGAGCGGGAGTTGGATCTTGACCTTCTTCTCCTGGGAGATCTGAAACACATAAATAAATGTGGTTGTTTATACCAATAATCCTAAGGAGCAGATTCTTGTTTTATAATATCCAGGAGTACACAAAAACACCCACATACTACGTCAGGGTGCTGCTTGCACACATCATTCTATCTTTTATGATGTGAACCTTACATGACAGCACTTACTATAGCAACTAATCATAAAGCATGCATGCACACAAAAGATAATATATCGTAGCATGTTTACACAAATAATTAAGCTGCACACTAGTGTGTTTGGTAAGTCACCACTTCCACAGTAGTACAACCCCTTTACCTGGAATTGGATCTGGATCTTGACCTCCTGCCATAAGCTCTTAGTCTGCCATCCCGGTTCATAGAAGAGTCTTCTCTTAAATTTCCCTGAGAAAATGATTGAAGAAAGAACTATGAAGTCACAGTGTTAAGTTTAAATGTAAAACATAGCAAAAAGATACAGGAAGTATAGGTAAGCCCTTACACTGTTTAACAACTCATGAATGGAGTTTCTAAATGCAAATGGAGAAAACCATTATGTGAACGTGACTAAATTTGAACAAGACCTAAAGCAGGTTGAGAGGTTTTACCCGTGTTTGTGAATAAGGTTCATTCATGGAACCATATCCATCTGGCATCATATGTGGAGCATTGTGATTCAATCCACTGATGTGCTGAGAAGGACAAAAAACATGAGTTGAAGCTGGTACCTCAATACACCACCTGACAAATACATAACTCATCAAGACATTTTAAGTGTTCATAAAATAACTGTGAAGATGTAATCCTCATAAAACAGTGGATAAAAAAACTGGATACCTCAATACCACCCGTCTGTCCCATCATATGTGGATGAATATTCTCTTGGTTGGGCATCTGACCAGGAAACTGGTTAAGGATATTTTCAGCAATGCCTCTGTCATGAGAAAATGTACAAATACTGTAAGTCTGAATTAATGCACAAACTACACACAAATTAAAATAAGAGAACTCTAGCAGGCCTTTTTAGCAACAACAATCCTAAAATTAGTATAAATACAAATGAAACTCATAAATATTTGAGTAAAACACAATGATGCACTAAGTTAACGCAATGTGTACATGTAATCTACCATTTCCTTCAGTGCAGTTGTGAACAACAAATAAATGTGCAAACTAGAAAAGCACTCGGAGAGCGCAGACCTCCGCCAAGGTAGATCAGCCCCCCCCAAAATCACCACCAAAATTTTATCATTTGTTCCTTGTGTCAGTATCAATGTTTCCTGAAAATTTCATCAAAATCCATCCATAATTTTTTGAGTTTTCTTGCTAACAGACAAACAAACCCCAATGAAAACATAACCTCCGCCATCCTTCGCGGAGGTAAAAACAGAATAAATATGATGGCAGTACAACTTTTTAGAAGCAGATGTTCATTCTGAGTCATTTTAACTCTCTTATGGTATAGTAATCCTGCACCTTTCTTTTCAAACATGTAACATTCCCATAAACTCACAGAGAATGGGCACTGCCTTCAGTTGCCATCGTATCTTCAGGTTCATCATCATAATCAAATCGGTCAAGGAGTTTCTAAACAAAACAAACAGTAAAATATTAGTAAGAAAGCAAATAAAGGCAATTTTATGTTTGACCAGAGCCAATGATTTTGTGATAATGAGCTATGCTATTGTACCTCAGCTAAAGAGCTTTTCTTCTCTGTGTGTGAACTGTACTGGTTGAGCTGTCCTGCAGGCATCTGAGATGGGTTTGTTATGCTGTTTGCAATGGTGGCTGCTAGCGTCTTATCCGCCTGCTGGAAATTCTGGAGCATTCTCTGTAGCTACAGAATTAAAAAGGAGGATTCATTTAGCAGTTACACTTGCTCTTTTCCATTTTTCCCCTGAAAACAATTGGACATCTGATTAAGTACCCACCTCCTGACCATGAGGGGACTGAAAGAGCTGTGCCACAGCAGCTAAGGCATCAGGATTAGGAAGCTGGGGAACATCATGCACAACAGAGGCACTAGTGTCAGTACCCTGTGGCACTGGTGTGGGATCTTGAAGAAACAAGAAAGAAAAACAAAACATAGAAGATATGAAGGACAAGATGCAAGCATAAAAACAACGCTGAACACAATGTAAGCACCACTCGAAGAGAACTCTATCTTTTTAATTTCCTTTACCTTCCACTGCAGGTGCAGCTACAATGGCTCCACTGGCCATGTCCATAAGAGGCTGAATGATGTCCATGTCAAACACTCCATTTTTCTGCCACAAGTTTAGGACACGGACAATTTTGCTCTGAAGGGAAAAAAACAAGCAATCCCATATTAATTGTTGTGGACAATAATAACAACATGGTAATACTCAAAAGGCAAATTCACACAGAGTACCTTATCATCCTCTGGGCAGCGGTAAAGGTTCTGGAAGGTATCTGTGAAGTTCTTCAAGAATCTGGGCCCAAAAACGTCCTTGTCAACACCAAACTGATGCCGTGACTGTCGAACTATGGAGTCGACCACGTACAAACCAGGAACTTTCAATTCCGGCTTGCACTAACAGAGAAGAAGACAAATACACATAATAATGACCTTATTCCCTCTAGTTAAGTTGTATTTATAATGTGCACATAAAAATTTACATTAAATGATGCGCACACTAACACACTGTACATACCTTTTTGATGAATTTCTCAACAATCTGGACAACATGCTTGTAAAGCTAAAAAAAAAAAAAAAAAAAAGCATTAGTTACAATATATTTAATAATACTTTATTTATGCATACATGACCGTGTCAGTGGGGAAAAGCAATGAAAAATGTAACATGTATTTCATAAGCTCCAAATTGTTAAAGTAAAGATCACAATGCTTCACAGCTAGCAGGTATCCACTTATAGGCATAATTCACCTGTCAAATTCTCATTACAGGATTAAAACATGTCAGCTCTTAAAAGCTGTGCAAGGGGGAGTACATATTTTCAATTCTTAGGATTTTTTCAGATTTATAACAGCTTTAATGTGACAGTAAAGCTCTTTACCTTGATAGCTTTAATAGCTGATTTTGTCACAGACATCATCTTTGCTCTGGATATTGGAGGCTTCATGTCAATCATGGAGAAAAGCTGATGGGTAGTCAAACACAGGTATTTCAGGTCATTGTACAAGATTAAAATTGTGTGCAGTCACGTTGGAAAGTGTGTTGTGTCCTGCTCATTAGAAAAGGGCAAAAATCCATCATCTAAACTATAGTACAGGGACATTTTTTTCCAGCAGCACTATACAAGTAAATATAACAGGAAACAGCATCAACCTCTGCATGATTATTACTCAAAGGTAAATACAGGTTATCCTTGTTCAAACAAGACTAGGTACATCTGAAAACCTATTAAGTGCTTAGTAGACATCAAGTGAACCTTGATAGAGGATATGCCAATACTCTATTTTAATGAACTAATTACAAATTGTGGTTCTTTGCACTAAATATGATTTTCACCTGAGGTCAACCCTTCTTAATTCTTAAAGGTCAATATAATAACATTAGTTTGGAACTGGGAAAAACTGGCAGTCAATTAACTGCCCAATATCAGCCCTAAATTAAATGCATGTCAGAAATTAAGTATTTGATTTATTACAATTTGAATTAACATCTTAGGCAAAGTGGAACACATCTAAATGAACCCTGAATATAAAAGTTAAGGCAATAAATCAAACTGCTAAAAACACATTAGTCTAAAATTAAACTTGTTCACTTTTTGATGTCTTGGTTTTCTTCCACGTTTGTAATTCCAGCTGTGAAGTCTAATATTAAGCCTATTGGCCACTGTAAGAGCCAAGTCCAGCTGATATTGACAGTTCATAAAATATTTTATCAACACCAACTTATCAAAAGATAAAAAAATAAGTATATATGTATGTATGTATATGTATGTGTGTGATACATATATG
>JAPQRP010000006.1:31248539-31261222 GCA_037367295.1 Apogon hyalosoma | reverse complement strand
TTCTATTCTATTCTATTCTATTCTATTCTATTCTATTCTATTCTATTCTATTCTATTCTATTCTATTCTATTCAACACAACACACAAAAATATTAATGCAACTTAAATGTTAAACATCACAGGGAAAATGACAGTGGTCAAGGATTGACTTAATGAATACTTTCAGATTTACACACCAGGTTTGAGCATCAGCTGAGCCACTTTAGAGATGTAAGTGGTCAAAACAAAAGGAAGCCTTTGATTCTTCTGTCGAACTCCATTCTTCACAGTGTCCATCAAGTACAGCAGCTGTTTGACAAAAAAGGGCTCATTACTGTCTCTGAAATATTCCTGAAAACACTTATTTGAGGAGTTAAAGCCCCCCTTTCCCGTCACGTTACCTGTCTCTTCTCTTTCAACCGAGTGCCTTCCAGGTGTTGGTAGAAGCAGCTCAGCACATGGTACGCCGCCGCTCTCAGTTTCGGGTCATAACTACTTAAAGCCATCACAGTTACACTGAGCGCATGGCTGGACACAAACTTGAGGCAGTCGATCACACACTCTGTCATGAAACGTAAGAAAAATTAAACAGATGTTAGCATCGCTGACTTATTACTGATCATGAGCATCGACAACAGCAGTGAAATATGCTCACCTGGCCGCAGTATGGCACTGAACAGAGGCAAAAGAAAGCAGGGATCATACGTATTCCCAAGATTGGTTGTTTCATTTGTGGAATATAGTGGCTCTTTATCACCCTGTGAGAGAAAAGAATGTGGATGTAAACGGGTCAGTACTAGGGTAATTATATTTAATAGAAAAAGAAATTGCAAGTAGGTGTGAGAAAATTATTCTCTTGAATGAAATTTAAAAGTGCAGAACAAAAGAACAATGCAACAAAATAAAATGAGGTGGTGCTAAAAACAGCATTATTTTCATTTAACCCCTAGGTTCATTTTTTATTGTGCAAAATAAAATGGCTTTGTATGATTAATAAACACCTACATCATAATACTGGAAGGTCTCAGAGCATCTCTGTGTGTGTGTTTACCGGCACCGTTCTCAGAAATTGAGACGTTTTTACCTGGTCAATTTGGTACCTACAGTTGAGGAACAGTCCCATCTCCACATTAAATATCTTGGCAAGTTAATAGGACCAATATTTTAGGAGGTTTTAGTCATTTTGGAATACAACAGCCTTACAATCACATTGCGTTGCCCATGATAGCTGACGGGAAGAGCAGTACCACACTGCATGATGGGAAATGAAGTTAAATACAGGAACGCTGCATTTACTAACTTCAGTCCCAAGATATCGGTATTAATATGACCCATGGTTTCTCACGGGTCAACGCGCTAGTTTAATAAATATTTTTTTAAACCATATTTGCTGATAATGTAAATCATTTCCTGAAAAACTAAGCTCAGAAAAGCTAAAACTCCGAAACTAAATAAAAACTTGACTAAAACTAATGAATTCCTCAACATAAAGAGACAACCAAAACTCATTTTGGACTTGTGAAACAAACTAAAAAAAACAGAAATCCAAAACAAAACTGAATCAGAAATTATTTGTTAAGTACGTAAATTCTTACCCTGGAATTGTCCCTCTAATATAAATAACTCTGTACACATAAAAACAGAGATATCTACTCACATACAAGTAGATTCCTGTTTTTTGCTTCTGAAAGACTGCATATAAGACTGCCCATAAATGACATTTACACACTTTATTTAATCTAGTATCAAAGATATTTATTGGACAGATCATATTTGATCATTTTTTGTTATTTAAAGCCACAAAGTTACAACAAAAACATAAATGAAATAATAGTATGTGTGGTGCTCAATGTACTATGAAAATCTGAATATTCATATTTAGATTTTGATAATAAAGGTACCTCAGGACTATATTAAATATCTATGAGTAAAACAAAACCATTAGTCATGAAAGCTCGGATCCTTTTTAATTGAGGGACCATAATGGTAAGGACACAACTCTTAAATGAGTGAATTAAAATGCCAACCTGTAGGATCAGTTTGCGCTGTTGGGGGAAGTGTGTGACGGTTTGGAGCATCCTGTCAGTCTTCAGCAGGGCCAATAGTTCATCTGAGCTTTCTTGCTTCCACAGAGAAGCCCCCAGGGTCTTCCTGGTTTTGTGATGTTCTACAGCTGCCGGGCCCCACATGAAGGACCTGCAATTAAATGCCCACACTGAGCACTTAAAACAAACAACTGAGTTCAAGTAAAACCCACAGAAATCAGCATAACTTACTGAAATGTCAGGAGGCTGATGTTGTTTCTTTCATATTCCTGAAGAAGCAGCAAGAGCTTTTGATCTGCAACAGAAAACATGATATGAGAAAACTGACAAATAAATGACACAAATGTAAAAAAAAAAAAAATACTGAGATGAATGATTTTACCGAGAACACTTAGTGTAGCTCCATAGGCTCCCAAAAGGACAACAAAGTGACTGGTGTTACAGACTGAAGGGCATTTCTTCACCAAGCAGAGAAGTAGTGAAACTAATGCCTCTGTAATGATAATACACGGCTTGTTTTCAATCAAATTATATTCTGTTAGGAGCAAAGCGTTGCATTCTGTGCTCTGTGTATACTACCTTTAGTCTGAAACTTGTCAGGCTCTTCACCAGAGTCCAACATGGTGGGCAGAAACAGAGAATGGCTGCTGGTCATCATGTGAAGGGTGGATAAAGGTACGAGGTCCTTAGGGGCTTCACTGCCACCGTACATGACTTCTACCAGACTGCACAGGGTGGTCACGAAGTGGTGATGTCTGTAGCGGTATCTACAGCAGAAAAAAAACACATATGTGGATGTTTATTCAATAAACTATCAGATGTAAGGCTGTAGATTAAAGTGCACTTTAGATCTAAACAAGTATCTTACTTCAGTCCAGTTTTGACAAAGCTGTTCCACTCAGATGCACTGATGTCACCAGTGGACGTCTGGAAACAGAATATAACACTAAACGAAACCACCACACTTTTGTTTTCTTCTGTCTTTTTACTTAGTTTTTTATTACTTATTTTTGTATATTTACTTTATTAATAATCCCATCCTTTTCAAGGATTCAGTGTTTTATTGCCATGTACACAGTAAAGAAACAGGTTTCCCTGTGCAATGAAAGTCTTACTTTGGTGTCCACACTGAATGCCAAGAGAATTTAAGATAAATATAAAAGTACAAGAACAAAAATTTAAATAGAATAATTTAGCTAGGAAATTAAAAAAAACAAAACAAAATAGCCTTTAAAGTGGCATACAAAAGAAAATTAGCATGAAAATATAAACAACTATTACTAAGAGAAAAATATATATTTACATAAATGTGCAATATCACCCATTTCTTTAATTTCTAATCCAATTATTATAGTGGTTACTATATAACTACCATTTGGATTATACCTCTAGGACTTTTACTCCTTCATTCTCGTATGCAGCCAACCGATCTTTACATCTAAATTTTTGTCTCAATGTTTAATGTCTATCTTTTTCTGTTTTCACAATATATGATTTCAAAAAAAGAAAAGTAATAAATAAACTAACCACGAGTTTCAGTCTGTCCAAGATGCTCTGTTCCTGCGCTAATGGAGAAGTAGCCTGATCCTTAGAGTGACGGTAGGATGCAATGAGACACTTCAGGGCAGCGGTGATGACAGACTTCCTCCAGGTCTCTAGTTTTTCTGGACAATCTGCAAGTTTCTCAGTGATGACATCAACTAGTTGCCATCTGGAAGAAAACAAGAACACACTTAATAACTAGCCATGCTAATAATATACATGAATGAAAAGTGTCAGCGTTAGTGGCTATCATTACCTTTCCAACGTGTCCACTTTTTCAAGAGCACTGGGCAGAGCTGAGATCAGATCTTTGATATTGTTGACGTCTGCAGAAAGCTTGATCAGACTGGAAAGTGTTTCAGCGTGCTGGACACCAGAGTTTTCTTCCAGCTTTTCCAGCACATATTGAGACAACTTCTCCAGCAGGGCTTCCTTTAAGGTTTTTAAAACTTCGCTTTGCACTACAAAAACAGACAAACAGAATATCTTTAATATACAAGTGGTAAGTACCATTTCTGCAGCTGACAGGGACTATATGTTTTAAAAGGGCTCATATTTTGCAAAACCCACTTTTATTAGTCTTTGGTACATTTATTTGTGTATTTGGACCCTAATAGCTCCAAATGTTTGAATTTGAACCCTCCAGGTGCTGCAAAGCTATCTTTATATTCATTTTGGCAAAAATCGAGTGGGCTTCCACAACCTATTTTAATTCCTGCTTAATTTGTTACTTCTGTAACTAGTTACGTTATGACATCTGCACATATAAGGTCAAGACTTCCGACGAACATTTCTCCGAGTACGACGTAATTGTAGTCCATACTGAAAATATGTCCAAATTTTGAGCTGATGACCTAAAATGTTCAGTTGTTGGTTGTATTAATGAGCACAAGTGGCTGAACAGGACAGAGCAGCATGGTCAACAACCTGGAGGGGGTGGAGTATAAAGGGGCTCATTTGCATTTAAAGGGCCAGTGCTCAAAACCACCTTTCTGGTGTCATTACTCAGAAATAAGGTCAAAGATGGACCTGTGGAGTTGAATTAATGAAGAATTCAGACCCAAGCAGAGCATTTACAGTTTATGTAGACCACAGGGAAATGTTTTAAAATGCATAATTCCATTAAAAAAAGCAAAATATCACTCCTTTAATACACACCGTCTTTTGGTCTGGCAGGATCGTCTCTTTGTGCCACCTGTAGGTAGGTGTTAATAAGGGGGAGGAATGTTTCTGTCTGCTCTGAGAACTTTTCCACATTTCCTGGTTCTAAACACCAAACCTCAAAGTAAAGCCGGTGTGTGGAGCTGTTCTGCAGCAGCAGTGAGCTGATGGCCTGAGTGTTTGGGAGAGGCTGCTGGAGACAGTGAAGCAGCACATCTGTGTGGATGAGCTTTGCACTGCCTGGTTCACTGGACAGAGTCTGGAGCAGAAAGGCCTCCAGAGAAGGACTCGAGCACAACAGCAGCAGCGTTCCCAAACCATGGAGATGAGCCTGGGACAGGAACATGGAATGATGCTGGGATGAATTATCTTTAGACTCAGTGAGGATCTGCAGCGCTGCATGCCCGTAGACACTGAGCTGGGCCTCTGTTTCACCACTACTGAGGCAGATGAGGCTCTCCTGGGGGAGGAGTAGCAGCTTGGAAACCACCTCCTTCAAATGAGAGAAGTCCATGTAGCTGTGAAGAGACAGAAGAGCCTGGAAAGGTTGCGATTGTTTCTTTACAGCCTGAGAACTCTTCTCTGTCAGCTCCTTGAGTACTGCCCTTTCTACAGCATTCATGTAGCTACGCAGAACATCCAGTTGACCTAGAGCACAAAGAGTGGCGGCGCTAATTTTCAGCAGAGCCAGAATGTCTTCACTCAGCTGTGCACACAGACGCTTCAGCCTGACAGGGTTCAGATTGTGATGAGGTAGGGCAGCCAGTTCGAGAGCTAGAAACCACTGCTCCATGCATGGATGCTTGAAGATGGAGCCAAGAGCAGAAACAAGGACCTAAACACAGAGAGTGACATATTTGACAGAATCAGTTTTGTATTTTGTGCAGGCTTGGTCTGAATTTATTTTGATATTTAATAATGATGATAAAAATGATACATTTCATTTGTATAGTGCTTTTCGTGGCACTCAAACACACTTTACATACATCAGATAAAAACATAAACCAAACACATTGACAACAGATAAAAAGCAGGTGCATAAGGCAAGTGTATGAATGCAAAACAGTTAAACATTAAAATAAATGAGTTTTTAAAAGGGATTTGAAGGTGTTGAGGTCGGAGCAGTGTCGGATGGTAGGTGGGAGGGAGTTCCAGAGAGTTGGAGCAGCAACAGAAAAATTATAATCTAACAAATTTACACTATTTTGTGGAGCTGACATGGGACTTTATGGTCAGTAGAGGAAGATGTGTCAAGGAGGCAGGAGTATATAAGTTACACTCCCTCCTGCTCCTTTTTGAATATTTTTTAAAAATGTTTTTCTTTGTTGTTTTTGGTTTTAAAAGTTGATATTCGAAATAAAAAATAAACAAAACAGACAATCAGTTATAATATGCTTAAAAATATTAGTCACGTTAGTACTTTTTTTCCATTAAATAAGGGTAAAAGCTGTTCTTTTCACCAACCTGCTCTTTGTTAGTTTCTGGTTGAAGGGACTGGTTGATTTCAAGGAAGAGGTCTGATCCCTCTTGTGTGTTCTCTGCCGCTGATTCAGAGGTTATTGTCGTTTCCTGTAAGTCCTGAAGCTTGATCACTAAATCCTGGAGTATTCCCATTAGGTTTTTAAGAACAGCAGTTCCTGTGTCTTTGGAAAACTGCAGAGGAAAAGAATACTGTGTGTTTCTTACAATTTTAACTCAATTTTAATTTGCTTGGCATTGAACTTGCTTCGTGTTCTTACCGTGCCAAAGTTTTCCACTGTTGACTTGACGTAGAGCAACATCTGCTTGATCGCTACTGGAAACTCGGCCAGAGCCATGGAAGTTAAAGATTCCCCCACATTCTTCCTGAGGTTGTCATCGATCAAAGAACTGGGTCCTTGGTTATATGCATCTTTTACAATAGCAGTGAATGAAGCTGAGGTTTGCAGGTCTTTTGAAGGAGATTCAGTGGATTTGAACTGTAAGAAAAGTAATTGTCATTTTCCAAATTAAACAACTTTCTATTATTTTGTGTTATCTTGCAAGAAAAAACTGACCACTTCCATCTGGCACTGCTGCGGTAGCCATTTGGAATAATACTGCTGCAGGTGGATGATGGACGGATGAGCAGGAGCAGGGTTTTCAGACGAAACAAGCTCTTTATCGTACTGTAGCAGAGTCAGACAGAGGGGGAGGGGATCTCTCTGACAATGCAGCACATCAGAGAGCACTGCACACAAATACTCACAAACCACATCTGAGGATAAAAGAAAACAAAATGTGGTTATCAATCTAACAGCGTAGCCCATTAATAACTTCTGAATTATTAACACGACTGTATCAATACAAAGAAACTAAGGCTTAACAAGGACGATTTATTCACTGGAGATGATGAACCAATGAACATATCACCATGCTGTAACAGAAATTTGCTGTGTCATATTGTTTGAGCTGCCACAAATATTGATTTTTAGCCAGTATTTAATTATCATACAAATAATTATGAGTCTTTCTGTGCATTGTAAGAATTAAGCTGACAGTTTAAAGGTACAATATCTAGCATATGGAGAAATTTACACATATTAATTGCTTTTTTTTTTTTAAATTCCTAATGAGTGAACAGATTGTAAAGTACCTCAAAAAATAACCATCTTCCTTGACTTTCTCAGTTGCCTGCATCCACGCCATTGGTCTCATCATAAATATAATGAAGTGCTTTTTTTGCAGGTTTTAATCAGCTGGTGTTTGTTGGTGTCTTGATGGAATCATTTGTGGCATTACAAAATGAATATTCTGACATAATCTGATTTCCATATGCAAGACAAGGGTCATATTTTTAAAATAAAAATCCATATGATAATGGTTATGATTCCTTGTAAATGCATTTATGCCTCTCTTCTGTTCCTCTACATCAGTAGTTTTGTTCAACACTAGTTACAATAAGAAAAGCAGTTAGTTATCACCACAAACATGAGAATTTACAACCAAAATGACATTATTTTCCCATTACGAAATGAAAATTGCAACTAATTTTACTGTGCATAAACAGGCATTAAAATGTGGTTGGTTGAATATTGGGATAAATAGCTGATGATGTTAATTCTCTATTCAGGTACCTTTAAACACAACAAAAGAAGGGGGCACAAAGAGATGACGCCATTAAAAGAACACCGGTCAAACCTCAAAAGGTGGAAAATGATGATAATTTGTTTCTGTATTTTCACTGAATTGAAACATTTCATTGGAAACAATCGCAACTCAAATAACTGTAAATAATTGGTAAAAAAAAAAACATGTAATAACTGGTAAAGGTTGAATTCAAAGAGACTGAGATCTTAAAATTTTAGGTGGTATACAGTATTGTGCAAAAGTCCTACGCCAACATTAGGTTTGTTGTTTCTGCAGGGTTGAAATGAGCATACATATTTAATTATCATTCTTATTTTTCAGATACAGCAAGAAAATACAGAAAATATATGCACAGCTTTACAAGACAAAACTGAGCTAAATGTTTTCTAGTGTTTAAGTCATTATTTAGTGTGACCTCTGACCCCATGACAAGAACCAGCACAAACATTTAGAAACGTCTGACTTGAGTTGAATGAAACCTGGTATAAAACATAAGAAAATTAATGCAATAAATCTCATATCGTCCGAACAAAATGGTTAAAGACATGTTAAGTGCAAAGAGAGGTCACACTAAATACAACCACTTTAGTTTTTTCTGTTCACACTTCCCATGTATTCAGATTGGATGGTACTACAGAGACTGACAAATGCATGTATGTGGTCATTAGAACTTTACTAAACCTAATGTAGGACTAGGACTTTTGCTCTAGTTCTATAATTTATCCAACCTGTGGTATGATCAGCATGTGCACAGCTGTAAATAGTACATTTAGCTTTTTTGATTTGTCTTTATTTTTGATTTTGCACTTCTTTTGCTCTTGTGCTTTGCTGGTGTAAATCTGGAATTTCCCCTTGTGAGACTAATAAAGGCATATCTTATCTTATCTTAATTTGCAAGTTATTGGGTGACAAGTGTTACCAACCCAATAGCTGTTAGAATATGTTTAGTCAGATTAAGGGATAACAAAGTGAGGTTTTTACAGTGACTAACAGAGCCGAGATACTACAAATACGTAAAGGAAATAAGTTTATAGAATTATTTATCATTTTTTTCCCTAAAACTTTTGTTTTCACATATAACTTTACCAAACCAACAAACCTAATTTAGTCCTGGGACTCTTGCACGGTACTGTATCTTTTCAGTTTGTCCTCGTTTGGGGCAGATGTACTTTACCTTTTCCTGCTGGCAGTTTGTTTCGAGCCTCCAAAGCAGCAGGTACGACCACACTGAAGGGAAAAGTCTGAATGATGAGGTCTTCACTCAGAGGTGGTCCGAATTCCTCCATCTCACCGTCATTACTCTCCATAATGACATCCAGCATGTCTAGGACATCTGTAAGGGAACGTTAGTTTGGAAAAGAGCTTTTCGACATAATCAAGGTAGCAAGAAATCAGCTGTGACGGCATCTGTTAGACGTTACCATCTATGTGCGAGACTGGGATACTGGCCCCGTCCCCCTCCTGGCCGCTCAAGTTGGCCTGGAGAAGAGCTGCCTCCTGGACCAGGCTGGCAACCTTATCTGTGTAAACATGCGAGTTGGAAACCAGTTTTCCAAACACCTAGAGTCAGAAAGGAGAAAATCAGATCCGTTTGTAATGATTCAATAATAGTTTATATAGTTGAAAAATGCTTTGGTTATTGAATAATGATAACTTTTTCTATTGATCGACTGATGTAAAACAAGTATCAAGTTTCTGAATTTTTATATGTGTAGTTTTGTAAATTACATTTTCATACTGTGTATGGTTTTATGGTCATAACATATGAACTAGAGCTGCATGATATTGGAAAAAACTGACATTGCGATGTTTTGTAACTCTGCAATATATATTCAGATATGAAAAAATACTCAGGAGGATAAAACAGCTGTGCGGTGCCGACGTAAATGGTCAAACAAGTTAGTTATGTTTTGTTGTGGCGAAAGGTGCAAGGCACTGTCGACACAGAACATGTTTTAATATCATCCTTCTTGTAGCTGAAATAAACTGACGTAACTTTTCTTTTTGGTACCAAGTCTTCGTTTTCGGTGATTTTCTCTTGTTCGTTGCTCATTTTTCAGTGTTGTTACCAGCAGCTCAGTCCATGTGCAGGGGCGTGGTCTGCTTCAGCAAACTGAGTAAGAATGATTGTGATTGGTGGATCGCTGCGCCCAGTGTGTGTCAGGTAGCCAGGTTGAAATTAGATGAGAACACGTTGAGTTCATTTGCCTCCTCCATCGCACCCTAACCCTAACCTTGTGATGTGACTATACATGTACATCGCAATGGTGATGCTCAAACGATATTATTGTGCAGCTCTAGCATGAACGGATTCTGTTTTGGAAGATGATGCCATTATTCAGCCTCATTTATCTCACATTTGGTGAAAACAGAATGGCAGACAACATTTATGCTCAAAAGACAGTATTACAACATTTCATTTTAAACATATTTTCCACACTTACCTATTATTTTATTCATTTATTCCAATACTTATGTGAAGCTAAGACTTTTGGGAACCTACTTCAAGCACCAAAACACTTCATCCGCTCAAGTGAAGGTGTGTTTTCACAAAAGATTTGGATTTTTTTCACTAATCTGACTTCAAACTTTCAGCATTTGGGCTGAATTATCTTGGCTACATGCTCCAGGACAAAAACAGGCCCTGGTTTACATAAAGCTGAGATTTTCCTGAACATTTTGATATTAAACACATAGGTACTGTTTCATTTGCAAATAACTTACAAAGCTGAATGAAAGAAAGAATGTAGAAATCAAGAAAACAGCCTTGGAGCTCTGAGGGTTAAAGGACTCACCCTCTCTAGGAACTGGATGACAGTTTCTTGTTGACCTGGCTCTAAACTAGCCAGCCGGTCGAGCCACAGTTCCAGTTCGTTCCAGGTGTACTGAAAAACCCCGCTGTCCTTTAGAACCTGAATGTGAGGCAGAAATTACACTAAGGCTACTGTCGGGGGAAAAAGCCGGTGAAATTCATTTGGCAATCATGCAATCGAATCACAGTATAAAGCTTACAGTGGTGGAAAAAAGTTTTGGACACATGCATTTGTGGGATATTACATTAAGAATCACTCTTAAATCACTGAACTCAGCCACAGTATTATTCCATTCTCCAAACCCACATACTCTCTTCTGCACATGCTTTGTTCCATCGAGGTCAAAACTAGATGTTTCAGTAAGATAATGAAACATATCCAGGGCATGACGTGTTGAAACTGTCAAGAATTTAGTTGTATTATAATGTGCAAAGATGTTGACATGCATCTATTCATACAACTTGTCTATAACAACTGAACACCTGTGCACTATGTTCTGGAAAACAAATAAAAGATTTTGAAAAAAAAACAAAAAAAAAAACAACAGAATTTAGTTTTATTATTGAATTGTCTTTGTTTGTGTCTGTCTAATGCAGCCGTACCTTTTGAAACAAAAAAAAAAAATTATTTCAGAAATATTTCAGGATAATGTTGGAGATTGAGTAAAATTTTAAGGGTGGTCAAAAACCTTTTTCTACTACTGTAAACTCATTCAGTTTTACCACAATACCATTATACTTCAGATTACTTTTGCTTAAGTGGTAATAAGCTGAACATAACTAAGAATATCTGATCTCAGGGTTCATACACATTTTTCAAGGTCAAATTCAAGCACTTTTCAAGCACGTTTAAGGGTCATTTTCAAATTTTTCCAGCACAGCAGCTTATCACTAGGGTAAAATACATATACAGAAATACATACACTCACTGTTATTTTTTCACTTTTTATCACAATGATGTACATGCTATAAACATCTAAAATTATGTTTCATAAAAGCAAAAAGTTTATAAATTAGAGAACACACAGTTTTATCCAAAAAAGAGAAGCCACTTGGTGTTCTTCAGATACACTTGCACTGAGCCTAAGATTAAGATAGAAATGTACCTGGAGTTGGCCTGAGAACACCTGCTAATTTTCTTTTTGTTGACATAAAGTTTTATTTTTCAAAATGTATCACCTCTCTGTAAGTAGGTTTGGTGATAATATTAAAATGAAATACATAAATAAATCACAGTTATAACTGCAAGCACTTACAAACACTTAAACTAAAATTCAAGCACTTTTCAAACCTTGAAAACACAACATTGAAATTCAAGCATTTTCAAGGATCTCAAGCACCTGTGTGAACCCTGAGTCATACAGTATAAGTGTAACATCTGTAATTGGTAAAGCCGCTCGCTGTCACTCTGTCTATCTGAAATCTGCGATACGCTAGAAATGAAGAGATGTTTCTCACCTTTAAAACCAACATGCGTGTGGAGGTTTTCAGGTGGCTGGTGCTGCTGCTGACAAACATCTTCAGAATCAGGTAAAGCACCGACTTCTCCCCAGACGAGGATTCAGTATCTGCAACATCCTGCGACAGAAAACACGACAGAAATGAAACATATTTGACAACAGTGACAACAAAAAGAAAATAAAACCAACAGGATGATTTCCTTACTTGGATGCGGAACCAGGAGAACTTGCTAGCAGGAAGATCTAGGGCCAGCTGCAAAATCTGATACTGCAAAACGGGCGGAACTTCCTCCCTTATTCCTTTCTCTGATACAATGCCTGTTAAGATAAGATAAGAAAAAGACAGGTAGAAAAAACACAAACGAGTGAAAATGAAAATATAAAGAGAAATAAAGAAATTTGGTATTTATATAAATATTTAAATAAATAAAGAATTTGAATAAACAAATAAATAAGAAAAAGGACTTAACCCTTTCGCCGTCCTCGTTGCATTTCGGCAACGGAGTATGTTGTCTTTTAGATTTCGCTGTTATACTTCATATGACTCTAAATATCTATGATACTCCTTACCACTAG
>JAPQRP010000006.1:31221993-31241614 GCA_037367295.1 Apogon hyalosoma | reverse complement strand
TCAAACTATGAATTATGAAAGAGCTGCAGCATCTGAAACCGACCACAATGAACATCTGACAGATAAACAGTACCACAATGCTTCAGTTTCAGCTTCGGAGTGTCATGTCTTTTATGTATTGCGATTGTCTCTCTCAACTCATATTTTTTTTTATTAGTAATTTTTTTATCAGCTACTAGAAATTTCAGGCGACCCCACATGGGGTCCCAATCCCAAGGTTGAAAAACACTGACATAATGCAATAAACTGTTTCAACTGTTCTAATTCTCACCTTTGATTTCTAATATATGTCCAATTGTAGCATTGTCTCCACAGACCAAAAAGGACAAGACAAACTGGACAAATGCCATGCGTACATCAGGTCTCCCCTAAAAAGGTAGTGTGATACAGGTTAAGTGGAGTATAATTTAGCAAAATTGTTGAAAGCTGAGTTTTAGAGGCTCTGTTTCTCACCCTTTTATCCTTTCTTCTTGCTAGTCCTGACAGCGCCTTGATGTAAATGTGACTGAATACCTCTCTAGCAGCTTCTGGACCTTGAGACACCAAGGCGGACAAGAAACTGAGGCACTGACGCACAAACCTGGGAATAACAGATTACAAAACATCAGAGACAGAGGGACCAGGGTGTTTACTTCCATGCTTCAGTCTGACTGACTTATTTATACAAACCTATGATTCTCAGAGTGGAAAGAACTCTGAAGACACTTCATGTAGGTAGAAACAGTCTTTTTCACAATAGCGTTGCCGACCATGTTAAAGTGTGACAGGTCACTGGCTGTTCTTAGAAGGATCATCTCCAGACTCTCGAAAATCAGCATCATCTGGACAGAAAGAAGATTGGACTAGTCACATCCAGAGGAGACTGAAGTGTTTGGGTATACAAGGAAAAGCCATAACATTGTGACCACTGACAGGAGAATTGGTAATAATATTATTTCCTTACATTGGCACCTTTCAATGGGTTGGATATATTAGGCAGCAAGTGAACATTCAGTCCTTGAAGCTGATGTGTTGCAAGCAGCAAAATGATCAACATAAGGAACTAAGTGACAGGTCCGTATTGTAACGGTGATAACTGGGTCAGAGCATCTCCACAACTGCAGGTCTTGCTGGGTGTTCCTGGTCTGCAGTGGTTAGTACCACGGTTATTATCGTTAACGAATACAAATGAAATGACAAAAACTAGAACTGAAAAACATTTTCATTAACTGAAATAAAACAAAAAACTACAATTAAAAGAAAAAATGATAACTAACTGCACCTGTATTGTGTGCTTACGTATATAAATTATGGATAAAATTCCCTTCGTTTTCGTCTTTGTCAATGTTGGACTGATATGAAATCGATTTATTTCGCTCGAGCAATTTTAGCTGGTGGCACCATACGGCACTTCACAGTCCGTCACTTGTCGTTTAGAGTCGGCTTCTCGTCCCCACTCTACCTGGCGACATGGAGACTAAAGCTGGGGGAAAACAGCAGAGTCCTGTGTGGGATTTCTTTGAATATGACAGCGAGGAAGATTAAAGATATGAAAAAACTAAAACTAATACTAAAACTAAACTAAGCATTTAGAAAAAAAAACTAATTTAATAAAAACTAGCAAACCTGCTCTAAAAACTGAATTAGAGGGGGAAAAAAAGTCAAAACTAGATAAAACTAAATTATAATGAAAAATTCTAAACTATCATAACTAAAAATGGACTAAGAATCCCAATCTCAGGACTACTGAACATCTGTCAGAGGTGTTGGACAAATAAATCTGATCCATGTTGGTCCACCATTGTACTTCTGGGATCTGCTGTAAAGTCTTGGTCCAGATACCACAGCACACCTTCAGAGGTCTGGTGGAGAGTTGTTTTTTTTTTTTTTTTTGTGGAAAAAGGTGAACCTACACGATATTAGACGGGTGGTAATAATGTCCTGCTCCCATATATGCTTGATTGGTTACGGTCCGGTTGTTCTATTGATTCTTTTGGTAGGTACTAAACACTTCACACTGGGAATAAATGTTCTCACTGAGGGATTTCATCACAATTTTTAACCTTGTGAAAGATAGTCAGATCTACAGTCTTGACATTTTTGCTGTTTCTAACACATTAACTTTAAGGATTACATGTTCACCTGCTGCCTTACTTATCCCACCCACTGGCAGGTCCCATTGTAATTACATCATCAAAATTAATACAGCTTTGCCTGTCAGTGGTCACAATGTTATGTCTGGTCAGCTTATACAGTATGATAACATAGCTTTAGTTGTCATATGCACAGTTATACATAATACTGAAATGTGTTTTTATACATGCAGCCAACAGTAAAATAGAAAAAAAAACAAAAAAAAACAAACATGCAATACACAAGATAAAAAGCACATGCACAGTCTGTATATAAAAGTAGCTCTAGTATGTATAAACAGTTTAAAGTATTGCAGATGTGGATAAGGTGCATATACAATATTATACATACAAAACAGTTTTCTGGTTAAGAATGACACATTTTCTTCAGCTCACCTCACTTTCTGCTTGCTTTTCTCCCCCGAGCAACTTGAAAATTTCTGAGCACTCCATTGAAATTTTAATATATCCTTCCACCACGTCATATAAGCCGGTGCATGGCAGCTTCTTAGCAGTCGATATGAAAGTCTCCAGTCCTACAGGCGGAAAAAATGAATGAAAATGAATATGGAAGTTTAAAAAAAAAAAGCGCATAGTGACAGAAATGCACCAAAGAAGACAAGAAGGGCGTGACATGCGTATCACTTCAGACATAAATCCCTCTTTGTGATTTCTAGACTGACCTTTCATGGCTGTGGTCGGATCCTTCAACAGCCCCTTAAAAACCGTTCCGTTGAACTCCGGAAATTTCTCTTTTTTCACTGGCGGGTTTGACTCCGCCGAGTCTTCACTAATGCGCTTTTTACCCATTTTATTTGCCAAGTAAAAAACTAATATGTTCAACTATTACTATCGTAACCCTTCCATTAATGTACCGCTAAGTTCTACTGTGGTCCCTACACGCTTCCACGTTTAGGTGTAAACAGACAGCTGTCCCTTAGAAATTATCGTCCGGTCGGAAACATTAACTGCTGAATTTCAGTTCCGACGACAGACGGTGAAACTGTTTCCTATCGAACTCGAAAGCTGAAGTTATCTTACTGCTACATAAATACTGAAATAGTTAGAAGCTTTTATAATATGCATTTAGAATTTTCATTGAAAGTGATACATATTTGAGCCTGATCCTGGACTTTAAGATGTAGATATAGATGTTTTGTTTTACTTTTAGTGGAGTTTTTCTTTACTTTTAGGTTAGTTTGGGTATTACGTAGACAAATTGACTTATTTTAGTTCTTCTTTGCTTTGGTTTCAACCTTGTTTATACGACTTGATTAGTTTTAGTTCAGTCTATCTTTAGTTGTTTTTACCGTGTGAGCTTTATGTGTCATGTTTAAATTTAGTTTTGCTGCAGTTTTATTTTTAATTTGAGTTTTATTCTGTTTAATGACTACTTTTAACTCGGAATTACTTCAGTTTTCATCAGAGTTTTATTTACATGAATTCACAAGTTTATGTTAAGTCTTTCTTTATCAGTTTCTTTCTTCATCAAGCAATCAATCTATCTTTATATATTTAGCTTTGGTCTTAAGATTGATTTTTGTTAAATTAATTATTTTATTTAGATTAATAAGTTTGGTTCAGTTTTAACTTTAGTTTCAATCTTAGTTTCGGTTGTTTTTTTTTTTTTTTTAAATTAACAAGTTAATTTAAGATAAATATTGCTCCATGTGTGTGGGTTTGAGTTTTATTTTGATTAACTATTACATTCAGTTCAGGTTTTTTTGTTTGTTTGTTTTATTTAGGTTGAATGATGAATTTAAAATCGGTTTTCCTTTTGTGTTAATCTCAGTTTAAATTGAATGTAGATTAAGAAATGTATTCATTAACTTAATCCACTTTTCCTTAAGTTTTATGCTTAGAGTTTTATTTAATTAACCCATAAAGACCCAGAGCTACTTTTGTGGTGGTTTGCAAATGAACTTTTCTCTGTATTTAACCTTTCTTAAGTGATTTATCACCATTTATTATGATATTATTCTCTGTATTTTGAATTTTTTGAGTGAAAATCAGGTGTTTTCCCTATATTTAATGTACTGATCATGTGGATCTTCATAAAAGCTCTGAATAAAGTAAAGGGTTATTATGTTAACGAACAAAGAAAACTGAAAAAAAGTGACTTTTTCAGCAAAGATATCAATAACTGAACACAAAAATAAGCATCTACAACCACTGTCATTGATCCAACTCCATAGGTTTTACTGGTGAATCAATGTTATAGAAGATGACAGTGTTTCCACATTCACTATGGAGCCTCTCAATGTCCAAATGGGTCATATCTGATGACCATGAAAAGATGACATACTGCATTTTACACCAATTATTCACATGTATTGATAGGATTAGAGGATCAACAGGTATTAAACATGGGTCAATAGATGATTTTGGTCACCAGTTGCTGTTTGGGTCTATATGAGTTAAGTGACTAATCTAAGTTCAGTTTTCTTTTAGTTTTGGTCATGGTCTGAGTGACCAAAACTCAGACAGTCCACAACAGTGGACTACATCCACTGTTGTTTATCAAATTCCGTGAATTTTACTGGTGAATCAATGTTGCAGAAGATGACAGTGTTACCAGGTTCACTACAGAACCTCAGAACGTCCAAATATCTTGCACGATATCAAATTGCACATTTAAGTGCAAACCAAAATAAACACTGCAGTGATTGTGTTAATATTTATTGCGATTAAACTCTGTCAGACAACCAGTAACCTATCAGTATATACAGTCACGGAAAACATTATTAGACCAGCCTGGTTTTCTTCAGTTTCTTGTTTATTTTAATGCCTGCTACAACTAAAGGTACATTTGTTTGGACAAACATAATGATAACAACAAAAATAGCTCATAGTAGTTTAATTTCAGAGCTGATATCTATCCATTTTCCATGTTTTCTTGATAATAACCAAAATCACTTCAGTGCTTACATCAGTATCTGTGGCATTGTACTGACAAAAACAGTGCTTTAAGGCATTCCATGTTTTCTTTTCTGTCTGTTTTAGTCACATGATGCACACAGGAGTTAGTTCTTGATTGCATAACCATTGTTTTTGATGACTTGTAATGGTCTAATAATTTTTTCTGCGACTGTATGCAGTAGGAAAAGCTCTAGGTCCTGTTGTGAGGAAATGATACCTTTGGTTGTCGTTTAGTTGCATGGCCAGCAGAGGTCAGGTTTTGGTTGGTAAAAGGCAATCTGCTGCAAGATGGTGACAAATGAAAGTAAACCTCAACAGCAAGTGCCTGAGTCTAGTCCTTGATTCTAATTGTAATTCTAATCTATGAGCTCTATTCTTCTAAATGATTTTACATCAGTGTGTTTTCTAAAGATGATGGTTGAGAGCTCAGTCAGACACGTTGGTCCTGAGTGTTAAATTAGGTTGCGATATGATGACTATAAAGGTCACAGAATATGACTCATATCATTTCCATACTCATCAAACCCTTCAGTGAGTCCTTGAAGCTCTATAGATGATGGCGATTGTCACCCTGGATGAGATAACTCCCATCAGACATGTTTCAAATGTGACCCAAACCATCCACATAAACATCCCCGACAGCATCACACAAATCCCCTAGGGGTAAAATATTCAAATCTGCCTCCTGCTCTCGGAATATACCTCACATGAACTCATCCACTTGTCGACAACGTGTTGAAGGATGATTCATCTGATTATATAAATTGCAGGTAATACAACTCTACCATAATATCTCCATAATATCCCTCTTTGCTCTTCCTCACTGTCTGATCACATTTTGCACTGATATATGGAGTCGCAAGAGAAAGAGTTGCACTTGTTTTTCCTTGAATATCGCACTAATACCATCTTGTCTTGATCATTATTTCTGACGCTATGTTTCAGATTGCAGATATCACTTTATTCACTCTCAGTGTGAATAAAGCAGTCTCTGTATCTGAAGATCCTGCTGTCCAGTGCCCCACCAATGAACCCTCTGTCAAAGCCACTTAGGATCTTTTCCTCTTGCCATCGTCATCCAAAATCCCAATCATCTGGGTCAGCTCAACATTTTCACACATGTCACAGAGAGAGCATGAATGGATGTTAATGGCTCACTTGTACCGTGCAGTGCATCTGGAAGCGTCTGCGTGCAGATTTTTTCTTTGATTTGTCGCCTTTCTGCAGCCTATATTGTCATGTGCACAGCCTCAATTTGACAAGTCTCAATTCAACTAGGCAAAAGTGTCTTTAAGATATAATCATTTGGGATTCTCTGTGGGGTTTGGCCTGTCGGCAGTCTGCTATTGTGTGGCATCCTTGTGATCTGGTGATCTTGTTACAGCTCAGTGCTGTGCATGCGACAAAACACATCTGTCTGTGGTGCAGAAACCACTGAAAGTTACTTTTTAAGGTATTTTTGGTGTAAACGTTCTAATTTGGGAAAATGTGTCTCCGCCTTTGGGACAGTACACACTGATCCAGCTTTGTTATAAATGGGAGTATTGCATCCTAACATCAGATTTATCATTTCACACTTTAACTGATCAGCTTCTGCTTAACAAACTTGCTATCTCACTCATGGTGGAAAGTGGAATGTATGATTTCCTAAATTCTTTAACCCATAATGACTCAGTGTGACTTTAGTGGTAGTTCCCAAATAATTTTTTCCTCTGTTTAACCTTTCTCAAGTAATTTATCACCATTTACTGTAATATTATCCTCTGTATTTCCGAATTGTAAGTGAAAATCAAGCATTTTCTTATATTCAATTTACTGATCATGTAGATGTTCATAAAAGCTCAGATTGAAGTTGAAGGTTATTATATACAGAGAAAACTGAAGAAAAATGGACTTTTTCAGCATGATATCAGTAAACCAAGTGTCTGCATCCACTGTCATTGAACAAACTCCATGGGTTTTACTGGTGAATCAATGTTGTAGAGGGTAGCGGCGTTTCCACGTTCACTACGGAGCCTCCGAACGTCCAAATGGGTCATATCTGATGACCATGAAAAGATGACAAACTGCATTTTACATAAATTATTTACATGTATTGATAGGATGTTAGTGGATATTAGTAGGTATTAAACAGTGTAGATCAGTTGATGCTTTTGGTCGACAGCGGATGTTTGGGTCTTTATGGGTTAATATTGTAGATGACCAAGTTTTGCTCTCAGAAAATCCAAATTTGTGTGTATGGTAGTATGCCTGATGATGTACAAAAGGTTAATGTTTCCTGGCATTGGTGTTCTCATACATTTGGGCCAAATAGCCTCCTTTTTGGCATCTTCTTCACAGTAATGGTTATTCATAATTTTTTTAAAGCCAATAAAAGTCTGTGAGGCATGACAGAGCTGATTATAGTATGTCTTTGATCGTGGTGCTAGGATATAGTATTGCAAGACCACACTGAATTAATAATTGGAAGTATTAGGATTAAAAATAAGTTAAAAAATCTAAAATAAATTAAAAAGATCTTTTCTGTATGTAATATTTATAATGTATAGAAATATAATTCATGCCTTATGGCTTGAAATCATATCAAACTGGTGTGATATGTTATGAATATTCATTATTTTATAAAACTTTGATGCTACTTTGTCAAAATATTGGTATTCATGTGTTTAACTAACTATACTGGACACATTTATTTCGCTGATGAAATCCAACCACTCTGAGGAATCAACGAGACATCAATGAGATCATGGAATAAAAATAAATCCCACTGAATTCAGATCTCTTGAGCTTAATGTTTCCATATGATAGTGACCAGAAGTTTTTCTCTCCAATCTGAAGTCATCAATATCCAGTCACGGAAAAAATTATTAGACCATCAAAAATCATCAGAAACAATGGTTATGCAATCAAGTACTACCTCCTGTGTGTATCATGTGACTAAAACAGACAGAAAAGAAAAGAAAACATGGAACGCCTAAAAGCACTGTTTTTGTCAGTACAATGCCATAGATATTGATGTAAGAACTGAAGTGATTTTGGAAAATGGATAGATATCAGCTCTGAAATTAAAATCTTATGAGCTATTCTTATTGTTATCATTATATTTGTCCAAACAAATGTGCCTTTAGTTGTACCAGGCATTAAAATGGACAAGAAATTGAAGAAAACAAGGGGTGGTCTAATAATTTTTTCCACGCCTGTATATGGGACACAATCATTAGAAGTTAATGTCCAACACAAGACTCTTTATTGGATTAATAATCACTCCAACTGCCCTGTTACTTGATCTAAACTGCTGTGTATCTACATCTCAAACCGGTGACCTTGGCCTAAATACTTGATGGAAATTTAGATGCGTTGCCTCAGAATGACCTGTTGCTGAAGCTCTGGCAGCGCAATTGAGTCACACTGGATGGAAACAGGACCAGGAGTGGCACAGCTATGGGAAGCCTTTTCCTGTCCATAAACGCCATGTTTATTTTTGACATTTTTGGCTTGAAAGCACCACTTCTTAAAATATAATCTCTGTCAAAAAATGTCAGTTTTACAAACTCAATCACTGGTTTGGTCCCATCACTGGTATGTACAGTTGTAGGAGAAACTTTGGGATTCTTGCAGGTTTTTAGCCATGTGTAGCTCAACAGAATAATGTTGTCAGTAGCAGTGTTGTATAAAGTACTGGAAAGTCACACTTGAGTAGAAGTACAGGTACCCTACCAAAAAAACTGCTTTGGTAGAAGTTCAAGTCACCGACTGAAATGCTACTCAAATTAAAGTCTTTAAGTTTCTAGTATTTACTGTACATCAAGTAATCTATAATTACATGTACTCAAGTAATGAAAGCAAAAGTACAAGTAAATGTTAATCCGAGGCTTCACGCACATATAAACACAGGCTTGAACCCTTATGCCCTCCTCAAATTTACTATACTCTAGTTACCTTCATGGCAAAAATGCACATGCACACAAAAATTACTACAAAATCATATGTCAACATTTTTTCTTGCCTTTTTTTTTTTTTTTATAAATCTCTTACACAACTTCCGCCCTGCTCAAAAATACCAAACATTCAACAGTTTTCAAAGATGCATTCAACAACCAAAGACAGTCAGTATTTGGAATATTATACTGCTGCTCACATCAACAGGTTGAGCGTGGATTGTCATTTGCAATTGCATATTATGTGATTAGGCCCAATGACAAATCAACTTCCTGACTTTGTTGCAGTCACCAGTAATCTTAGCGGTGAAAATACCAATTTTTTTGGGAACAAGTAACAAAACTGTGCTTTAAATATGTATCAGAGTAGAAGTATGCAGTTGAGTTTGGAAATGTAGTGAAGTAAATGTGAAAGTAAACAGATTAAAAAAATACTCAGTAAAGTACAAATTCTCCCAAAATTATACTTTGTTTTGTTTGTTTGTTTTGAATATTGCATTAAAATCAAACAACAAAAGAATTATATAAAAAGAAAGTCAAACATTCGAAAAGGAGCGGGATGAAGTTTAATTTATAATCTCCCGCCCCGTTACTCCAGCCTTCACCTTCCCTAAATTCCTGTCAGATTCCACAAGTAACTCAAAAATCCTCACATAACAGACTAAATTCTGATTATGCACAAAACAGAAAAAAAATTGCTGTACATATCAAGGATAGACTGTCCATTTTGCAGCAGCATTTCACATTAAAATAAACTCTGTCCTTTTCATAGCAGTAATACACATATTAAAAAACAAAAAATAAACTCTGTCCTTTTCATGATAATAATACACGTCAGAAACAAATGTGCACATCAGAAACAAAAGTACACAGTATACTTGAGTACATTAGTGAAGTATTATTACTTTGTAGTAGAAGGGCATACATCTTCCACTTTTTTGGAAGGGTAAACATCAGTTTTCCATGTCTCCGTAGACATATTGACCTGATCTTTCAGCTGAGAAATTGAGCAAAACATTAGTTTATATGAAGCTTCTGTAGATGTTTTTATAATTTTAGTATTTTAGCTACAAGGTTTCAGAGGTTCCCATTCATTTAACATAAAAGCACACTTAGGATAACAAGCTTCTTCCTTTTGGTGCAACTGTAAATCACAAGGTCATATACTATACTTATGCATTCGCTTCCTCTATTACGATGCCAGTAGCGCAACTGGGTCTGGATAGAAACACTGGGTGGTTTCCAAATGGTTCTTTTCCACAGCTGAACCCACTTTACCATGCCTGTTTTCACCACAGTGCACCACAGAGCCTTCTGTGAGGTTGCTATGCTTCCGTTGTGTGCCTTTCAGAGCCTCTCAGGCCTTCCTCACAATAACACTACAGCCAACACTGTTGAAGGATCAAAGATCAGCCAATGCCTAACAAACAGCTAGACACTCGGCCTATCAGAAACATCTGGGAGTGGTTGGTTGCAGCTGTTGGTGCATGCCCACACCCCTGAAACAATCAGGACTCAGGCCAGATGTGCAGATCATCTCACGTAAGGTACAGATGGTTTTGTTCCTCAGTCACTCACCACAAGGAGAAGTAGGACGTTTTCTGAAGTCCTATTAAATTTAGACTGTTTGTGCTGCACCCAGATTGGGTTTGGTGCTTTGGGATATGCCACCGGCTTGTGGGTTGTCACTATTCAGCAAACTGATTGAAAACAGTGCTTCTTGCAAAAATGCTTATGGAAAACAGTGCAAATATGTTGTTTTTTTCCAAATGGGTGAGTGTGGACCACTAAATATCACCTACTTTGACCCTATACTGATGAAATAGAGGCAAGAGCTTGGCAAAACATTGTCATACGTTTTACATAATAAGCACTCATATTGCATTTCAAGAAATATGCTGCCTATATTTTGTGCTTGTTTAAGTAATTTTCTGTTTATTTCAGGACAGTTTCTTCAGGATACTTCAAATTCCAGCTGTTGCTCTAGGTTACTGCTGTGGCCTGTGTGGAAGAAGGAAGAAGCATTTAGATGACTGAAACAAAAGTAAAAACACAACTGCATGCGGACGTTCTATAAATAAACCAACATGCATTTAGAAATTGTACTATAGTCTGTTAGGGAAAAAAATGAATCCAGTGATTGATTTTGCACACTATAACACAGAACATATATGCTTAACACAGAACATAAAAATGCAAGTGACTTTGTGTCAGAGTCCAGTCTTGCACAGATTACTCTAATGCATTAGAATCCACTGTGGAAATGTAAAGTTAATGATACATAGACATGAAGACACCTATAGAGTGATTGCAGAGCTGACATATTAATGCACTGGATATGATGTTAATACCAGACATGAGATGGTCATGAGAGAGTCTTCCGCTGCTGCAGGCTCCCTGTGGTGATTAGAAAAACACTTTGGTGGATATTACACCCTGTTATTCTTTCCCTCTGCTGTCTCTGTCTGTTCCCTCTCTCTGCACACCATTAAAACAACATCTTTGGCCAGGTTCACCGAGCACGACATCGGAAGCAAAGTCTAGTGAGGTACCCTTCATTGACCCCCCCATGAATGAAATGGTTTTGTTCTGTACATCAAGGAGAGATCTTCTGTTTATATTGGCTTTAACTCTCTGTATATCTCTTCCTCAAGTTTTCCCCTGCAGTGTAAGCATCATGTGTTTGGGCTTTTTCATAAGATTTGTGGGCTGCGATAACATCAGTGCCCTTGATAGGTATTTGTTTTTGGTCTTGAACTTACATGGTCCCTTATTCTTTCCATGTCTGCGCTCATTTTCCTATCCTTGCATCATTGGTCTGTCTTCCATGTGCTTGATGCGTGGTCTTCAAAGGGGGCTTAATGTGGGACCGATGTCTGTGGCCATATGGCCTTTCAGTATCAGGGGACGCCAGCATGTCATAATATGCCGGTGTCTAAGTATGAATGTATGCCGTCAACACTGAGAGGCCCTTATCAGAGTTGAAACTTTCATTAGTCGTTATCTTTACTTAGTAGTACAGTAAAAAGGATAAAGTTTCATTTTTGGATCCCTGTCTGAGCCCATTCTAATACACACAGCACTTAGCATTAGCATTTAGTGTGTTAAGGGCTGAGTACAATCATTAATACCTTGGTCTTGGAAACTAAAGTAGAATTAGCCTACATAAACTTGTTTGTGTTGGCAGGGGAAACTGTAGCATCCGTAGGAAGCCCAGAGCAAAGAGAGAACAGGAAAACTCAACACAGAGAGGCCCTGATCCAACTGGGAATGGAACACGGAAAATGGCGGAAGTGCCAACCAGTATGCCACCGCGCCATCCAAACTGAATTGTTGCTGCGGCCTTGTTGGAGGAGGCATTTCAATCATCTAATTACTTCGGTTTTTGATGGATTAGTTTTACAAGTGCATAACTATAATTTTATTTTGTTATTATTTTGAGGATTTGACGTCAACCCCAAAATTTATTTTAATCTTGTACACATTAATTGGCACACAGCAAAGTTAGGAAAACTACACCTAAAGCTGAATTAAAAGTGAAGCAATAAAGCGTATGTAAGATTTGGAGGCGTTTATAGGATCTAATAATGCATAATCGCACAATAACAACCACTGTGTTCTCCTTATGTCAGAATGAGTTGTTTGTATTTACAGGGGGAGCAGGTCCACCGTGTTGTACCACCAGGTTTCGACTACTTCCTTTATTCATTTTTCTGCTTTACAGTAGGTGGAATCCAGTTTTTAGGTACTATCACTTATGTTCGTAGAGTTAGCATCCAATTGACTAAAACCCCTAGATGAACAAGAAGAAGGGCTTTAAAGTGTTTTGCAGCCACTATCGGAGACAATGGAGGTGTTCAGTTCAGTTCATTCAGTCTGCAGCATTACCACTAGATGTCACTAGATATCATGCATTGCCCCAGTTTTTGGCTATACATAGGTAGGTTAATTCTCCTGTGATGAAAATCTGGATTTGGTCCCCATGTGGCTTCAGTGGCTGCCCAATATTCCTAATATGCGAAGTGTCACCGCTAATTGCTAATGCTAATATTGCATAGACTGAATTTCCCTACAGTAAAGTGAGTTAACCTTTTTTTAACCTTTAAATAGTAAACAACGGAGACGACTATTCCTATAGTTTGATTTATTAATAGTGTATGTTCTGTGGGCAGCACGGTGGTGCAGTGGTTAGCACTCGTGCCTCACAGCAAGAAGGTCCTGGGTTCGATTCCAACACCAGTTGATGTGGGAGTTTGCATGTTCTCCCCGTGTTTGCATGGGTTCTCTCCGGGTACTCCGGCTTCCTCCCACCATCCAAAGACATGCACTGATAGGTTAATTGGTTAATCTAAATCGCCCATAGGTGTGAATGTGAGAGTGATTGTTAGTCTCTATGTGTCAGCCCTGCGATGAGCTGGCGAAATGTCCAGGGTGTACCCCGCCTTTGCCCACATGTAGCTGGGATAGGCTCCAACAACTGCTGTGACCCTAGTGAGGATAAAGCGGGTTCAGAAAATGAATGAATGAATGAATGAATGAATGTATGTTTTGTGCAGGAGGTGTTCTGGGCATGTCCCGCCAGGGGTGGCCTCAGGGAAGACCTAGGACATGCTGGAGGGACTATGGGTTGTTTCCGGATCCGTACTGTACTTTGATACGCTCACACCTTTCCCGCAGATGTTGCCTTCACAAGTACGTGGCGGTGTGGAGGGAATTCTGTCGCTATCCAACAAATGTGGAAGTCAGAAGAAGACAAACCCTTACGTCATCAACTGAGCGACTGTTCTGTTGATTTGTCTACAATGACGGCGATACTTTTCTATCTATTAGCCTGTTTGAGGCAAAGTGAAGAAGAGTGACCTTCGTTGTCCCTGATATATCACCGAGTGGTTCCGTCGATAAGCTGAGCCCGTGCAGCGCAGATGTGAGGCTTTTTCAGGAGACAACAGGAGCGTCGTCTATGGTCTCATTGTGATTAAGTCACTTCCGTTGTCGGAATGGTGAGTAGGTCACGTCCATTCTCGGGCATGGATTGCTTTCACACTGCGACGTACTGTACTGGAGTCCACCCAGTCCATACCCAGGACTACCTCCTCAGCTGGACTCGGGTACAGTACTTGCGCACGGAACGTTTGCATTCACATTGATAAAATTAAGCAGACTTTGGGGTCCAACATACTCGGATACGGACTTGGGTATGCAGCGTGAAAATGCTTCATGTCTGTCAGCTGGCCTGGGAATGCCTCGGGATCCCTCTGGAGGAGCTAGAGGAGGTGTCTGGGGAGAAGGAAGTCTGGGCATCCCTGCTTAGACTGTTGCCTCCACGACCCAGCCCCAGATAAGTGGAAAAGGATGGATGGATGGATGGATGGAATGGATGGAATGGATGGATGGATGGATGGATGGACGGATGGATATTTTGTGCAAAGAGAATGCTAAGAAATGGTTTCAACTGCTAGTTTTACTCTTCCTTTAGTCTTACTTTTCATGATCTATTATAACTCTGGTCTTCTTTCCAAAAGGAGGTGTTGGACAGTGGAGGCAGGTATGCAAATCTGCAAAAGCCGCTGACAGTGACACATCGCTCAGAGCCTTTCATGTGAGAGCATAATGTTTTAATTATAAACCAATCACTTGAATTAAGAAAGGGTGTCAATTGAATGTGAGCCAATCTTTGAAGTGGCTCCTTTAAATATGAAGCTTGATATAAATCCAGAAAGAGAATGGATGGAGGAAACCCCCTGGGGAGACCAAACACTTTAACTTTTGATTAGTAGGAGAGTTTTGCGGGACCTCCAACCTCCCTCCTGGAGAGAAAATAAAAGTCTGATCTGGACGAGCACTTCAATTCTTTTGTTTTCTCTACCAACACTCAGTGATATTTTTATCGACAGTTGATTTCAGTGTGATGTGTTTTTTGAAATTTGCATGATTGTGGGTGGAAGTGGTGGCCTGGAGTTTGCATGCATGTGAATACACTGAAAACGGACCTTCATAGTTGATTGCACATTTATTAAGAGTCAAGGTACATTGAACTGAAATGGTTCTTTTAAAGGTTTCTGTGTCATTGTTTAAAGGTTTCTGTCTCATAGATTCTACACTGATAACAGGTTTAGGTTACCGACAGAAGCCACGGGCTGTCTCTCATCTTGATCTTCTTACACCACTTTGATCACACAGCTACTTTATCTCTTACGACAGCCTTACCATTTGTTAATTATTTGGCTACAGGCATTGGCTCGAGGTCCCTGAACTGATGAGTCATAGAATAAAATGACTCCCTGTGCTTCAGGATGAGGATTGGGGTTTAAAACCTCAGCGAATCTTCAAAGACCAAACACGGGATGTGGTTATTTACTGTATCTGAGGTTATAAAATAATTTCTTTCTCCATTAAAATGATTATACCAGTATATTTATCTGTAATTTCTGATGTGAAACCGTGCCTGTGTATTTTTAGTCATGGGCTCAGCCGCTGTTTTATAGAGTGCTACTGATTATAGTGTTTGTGAAAACCAAAGCACATATGGCTTTGACAGGATCGTAGCAGCTCTCTTCACAAACATCTGTGCATGACTAACGCCGAAACATGACATACTGATGTAGGATCTTCCCTCGGGCCGTTTATAAACTGGATTTACTCCACATCACCTTTATACTCCATCCTTCTTCTTCACTGTCCTATGGATTTCTATTTCTTTGCCATTTAGCTTTTTTTTCAAAACTCCTGTCAAGCATTTATTACGTTCCCCAAGACAGAGGTATTTTATGCATCAGGCTGCGTTGCATGCTATAGCAGGTTACACTTGTGCAATTTAAGGTCATAGATCACAACTGACCAGCTGCACAGGCTTCAGAAAAAGGATGAACATAGCTAAAGCTGTGTGTTATTTTTTTTTCCCCCTTTTGATGCCATTATGTTCTGGAGATTCTCACAGCATAAATATGAAGTATGATCCCTACATTCATCAGCCGAGCCTGTCAAAACTAAAATATAAGTCTCTATAATTTGAAAGCTTCACCCCCAAGGACAACAGAGACACTGGGGCCTATGGAGATTCATTTGTTTTTATGGTATTTACATAAAAAATGGAATTTACTGTTGCAGTCAGAACATAAAAGTTGCAGACAAGATGCCAGTCTGTATTTTTTGTTGCAGTAAATCTTATCTTTGTAAATATTTTTAATGGGATATACTGTACATACGATGACTGGGATGTTTGCTTTTCCCACACTGCTCATTTCTACAATCTATTTTATCAAATACGTAATATACCACTCATATTCCGCACTCATTTTCACCTATTGTTAAAATGCTACAAACTTCCACGCACATGTGAAATGGTGAAAATATACAGAATATCATAATTTCTTTCCTGTTGCTTTGTTCATGATTTGTGTTCATAAGTCAAAATGTCACACGCATTTGAGATTCAAGGAATATGAATCACAGAAAATTTATGATGGCCAAGGGCTGAATAGACACAAGTGAATCCAAGCCCGGAGTCAGATGTGGCCCTTGTCAGCCTGTGGAGACTCCAGAAAGCCCTGAGGATATATATAGCTCTCCAAGCTGAAAGGTTTGAGCAGCTTCCGTTGCTTTCCATCATCACTACCGGGAGCTGATGAGTGATGGGCTTTGCTTAATTGTCCAAGAAGATGGGTATTTTTTCCAGTACATACTTTTTTCAGACAAATGGCCAGTTACACTTGACCTCTTATCCCACGCTCCTGCTCAGGTCTCTGCTCAAATAGATGAATGAGAATTACAGCAAGACTTTCTGATCTGGCTCTGGCTGCCAGGATCTTCACATTTTTGTAAATCAATCCAGTGTATTATTGCTACAATATGTACAGTAGTGGAATAAAAGTTTACTGACACCCTTAAAATTTTACATAATCTCAATTTTTTTTTTTTTACTGATCTCAGGGAGTGTTTCAGCCACTTGTCACTTTATTGCATATTGCACATATTGCATATGTCACTTTAATTCAATAAGTCATCTATTGCACCTTTAATGTCTATTTGTTGTCTCCTACTCCCTGCTGTTTAATGTTATATTCTATGTTTATAGTAACATTCTGTTTTCTGAATCCAGGTTAAAAAAAAAACTTCCTCTTTTCATGTGGTCAGGAGTAAACTTTTTTCAATCTTGTCTTTTAAATGCATTTTTTTAAAAAATCTTAATGTCTTGCTTTACTCTATTTTAATTTTAATGTTAATTTAAAGGTGTGGTTTTAATATAACTAATGTATTTATTTCACTCTAGGAATGCATTTTAAAACCACATTTTATCTCTGATTATTTTATGGTCTTTACCCTTTTGTGATTTTTAATGTCTTTTATTCTTCTGTGATTTTTTTTTATGCTTTTGTAAAGCACTTTGAGTTACCCTGTGGATGAAGAGTGCTATACAAATAAACTTGCCTTGCCTTATAGTTGGGTGCTTCTGTGAAACTGGGTTCAGTTTGGTACCTGGCACTTTTCCAGCTTTTTAGACCCAATAATAAAAGAGAAATTTAGACATATTTCCCCCCCAGGATGTACCTACTGATGACCTCAGATAAATGTACAAAAAACTATACTCTTGTTCTGTGCCATCCCAAAATGAATAAATTTTTGATAAAATATTGGGGCCAGAAATAGGACCAAACTGGGACATGAAAAACTACCTAGGTATCAGTGCATTTGATCTGAAAACATGGCTTGAAATGGTCTTATGTACCACTGTAAATAATGATATTGTGTTAAATTTGATGATCCTAGTGGTTTTTCTAATCCAGACGTGGGTTTTTCATGAATCAGCAGTCTCATTCTAGGTTTCGTGTGTAACCCATCGTGTCCATTCACGTCACATGTGGAACCTGCCCATTTAAACACAAATAAATCGTGAGTGATTTTGCAACAGCAGTTATTTTTGTGAAAAAATCTGCCTTGCATAATTAGTTCTATTCCCAAAATGTACCTGTGAGAGAATAAAGAGATATTTGAAAAATAGTAGCACATCATTTCCGTGTCCTTTTTACCGTGTTACATGAGGATTTTTGTTTAAAAAATAATATGAAAATAATATAAAAACTTGTTTTATCTGAAAAATAGTTTCTCTTTTATCTCAGTAAATATTTATTTTTAAAATAGACCCAAAATGCTTTCAAACTTGCTTCATAAGATTAGTCTACATCTGGTTCGATGTCCTGTTTTTAGGGACCAGTTTCATAGAAGCACCCAGTTATATTCTATTTTTTGTATTTTGCAATTTTGTACTATGTTCATTTTGTACCGTAGGGCCTTAGAGTTATGTAATTTTCAGTTTCCTCAATAAAGCTGACTTTGAAGTTAGGTTTGCCCCGAAAAAAAAAATATTATCATGAAATATTTGAGGTAAAACAATTTTTGCGTTTCAAAATGTGTGGTGGCATCAGGCAGACACATACAAATGCTAATGATTTTTGTTTGTTTGTTTGTTTATTGTTAACAAGAAAAAATATTAAAATTAAATTCTTGTCTTGAATGCTCGAATGCTAAATGCTTGTGTTTTCAATGTGATATCATGCGTACAGATAACATGCTGCTTTTAATTGCCATGCACTGAATTAGTTTCATTATCTGCTGAAACATCTAGTTTGACCTTGATGGAACAGAGCATGTGCAGAAGGGAGCATGTGGATTTGGAAAATGGAACAAGACCTGGAGTTCAGTGAATTAATAGTGATTCTTAATGCAATACGTGTCCAAATGCATGGGGCGTCCAAAAAAAAATCTGAGGTCGTTTTTCCCCGGGTGTCTTTTGACATCTTCCCTAACATTCTACACATTTTACCAGTCGGTGTTGGCTAGTACGGTGTTCTATGCTGCGGTCTACTGGGGAGGCAGTATTAAACAAAAGGTCACACTGGTGAAAAAACGTTGGAGAAAAGCTGGTGTCACTGCGGACTGTGGTTGAGAGATGTCCACTGAATAACGTGGAGGACGTCTTGAGCAAGCATCATCTTCTTCAATATTTCGAGAAACCCGAGAAGCAGCTACAGAGGACGCTTCACCTGGTTAGGAACCAGAACTAAACTTGGTGGATGATCCTCCGTTCCCATCAGACTGCCATGAGACTCTACAACACCTGAGTCTGATGACGGATAAATGAAAGATTGGTTGTTTAATTTATTTATATTTTTATTTTCTTTGTGTTTTCTTGAGCTGGTGGAGAAGTGAATTCCCCCCCCTGGGCATAAATAAAATGTATCTGTATGTGTATCTGTAAACATCCATTGTGAAGAAAACAATTAATTAGCACCTACAGCTGAAAACAGAAACTAGTTCTACATTTTGAGTCAAACTATGTAAAGTAAAGTGTTGTTTTTTGACCTGCATTTGTAAACTTTGTACATTGCACCAATTATGATCGGTCCAAGCATTCTTTCATTGGTTGTAAAACTGCTGTATCCTTTTTCTTAATTTTTCAGGTAGGAAGAAGGAATAGCCATAAAAAGAATAATATTTATCTTTCTCTTGCAGCTTTCTCCTGACTGTCTGGATGGATGGATGGATGGATGGATGGATGGATGGATGGATGGATGGATGAATGGATGGATGGATGGATGGATAGATAGATAGATAGATAGATAGATAGATAGATAGATAGATAGATAGATAGATAGA
>JAPQRP010000006.1:31210589-31221429 GCA_037367295.1 Apogon hyalosoma | reverse complement strand
GATAGATAGATAGATAGATAGATAGATAGATAGATAGATAGATAGATAGATAGATAGATAGATAGATAGATGCATTGGAGCTTTAACTTTCTAAAATGTATCACTCCATCAAACCTTGTGAGTTTCTTCTTTATTAAGAAGTGTAACTGTGATTATAGTGTCTTCACCGGTGCTTAAATTGATAAAGGTTTAGAGTTATAGAGTTTTATTGACATTTCTTCTGTCTTAAACTGTCTGAGGCAAAGTTAGATAATGTAAAGTCACAGTGTTCTGACTTCAGTTTGTTAGGGTGCCTCCTCCACAGCTGAAAATGGAAACAACAAGGCACGAAGATTGTATTGATTCAAAGTTTAGAAGTTCGATTTAAGGAACTTTAAATGGGTTTCAGAAACACTTCCGAATATTATTTTGATGAGAAAAAGGACAAAAGACCCATTACAGGAATTGAAAAGATATTGCAAACTGAAGGAATGATGAGAGGAATAAAGCAAAGGTTCAGCAACGGAACAGATACGTGATCATTGTAAGACTTAAAACGCTGCAAAACTATCCTTTATACAGTATATAATGGTTTGAGCTGCATTTTGTGTAGAATATAGTATAACTAAACCTTATCATTATCAGCTCTCATTGCCAATGCTGCACTATTTATGTGATGTTTTCTCATGACCACATGGATCATGTGAATCTTAAACAAACAGAGAGTAAAGTTCAGAAATATTTGATCCCTCTCTCCCCGTACTGTAAATAACAAGCAAAACAACATTCTTTTCTGACATGTACAGCTTTGAAATCATCAACAAAATACTAAATTAAAATAAATCCTGCTGTATTTTGAGCAAAAACGAGCTTTAAATAGCATTGCAGGAAGCTTGCCAACCCATTAGTCATGTGGAGCAAACTGAGACACCTTCCTTCCTATTAAACGTAGGTCTGTTTCCTCACATACTCCTGATTAATGAGTTTAACATGGAGATTCACGATCCTGTTTTACACTCTTTTAATTTCAGATCATGATTTACTTTCTTTACTAATTATTAACGCGTTCACGCTGATAGACAAGTGTGGGGGGACGCTGTGAAATAAGGTGACATTTGGTCCCACTGCCATAAATACAGGAATGATAATTTACTGATGATAGGAGGGTGTGGGTCATTTATGTTTCCTGTGGAGCCAACCCAAAGCTTTGCATCTGCCAAAGAAAATGATCACAGCAAACGATTCATGGCAGAGGAAAATAGTTTCCACGGTTATATATTATTTCAGTTTATCCTGTCGCTCCTGTATGATGCTTTGAATGAGCTCCGTTTTAGTCATGCTGGCTGTGATCTGCCAGTGTGGTCAGGACATGCAGTTCTGACATAGCTAGCACTGAGAAGGGCTGTCATGGTGAAGAGATGAAGGAATTCTCCCAAGGTGCTTGGTGTTGACCCTGATAGTGATTGTTCACTTCAGTGCCAGGGCCTATTGCTACGGTGCATTTCAAAATGATGGACCGAGGAAAGTCAACAGAGTCGAAACTTTCTCAAGTGACAGCATTGTCAAGTGTGGAGTAATGGGATTAGAGGCTTTTTCTCTCTATTTTTTCCTTTTCTTTCCTCAGAGAAACATTTGCTTGAACAATTTAATTGTTCTGGTTTGGAATTCCGAGGCCCTCTGAATGCTGTGCATTCCTTTCCACAACAACAGAATGCATTCCTTGAGAATAAAAGTGATCTCCATCAGAATTAGACTCCTTACAATGTCTCAGGAATTTGGTCGCGCAAGAAAACGACACGTTGGACTGTGTGATTGATTGTGTATTAATTAGAAAGCATTCACCGACGACAGCCCAAAAAGGTTTGGTTTTGCTGATGTGGATGTCATTGTTATAAACCGACTGCTGCGTAAGAGCCCGAGGCTGATGTGGAAATCCAATGGATGCACAATATTCATGTATTTTTGTATGTTTTCTGTTGACATAAAGACTTAGCTTATGGTTAGAAATGGAATCAATTTATTCACTTTAAATAGCAGAAGCACCCAGGGTTTCATTCACAAATCACATTATAGCTGCATCCCCCAGAAAGAGAAATGTTTTCACTGACATGCTGAATTATTCTCAGGCTCAGTGGGTCTTTTTAGAAGAGTTGTTCTGTAGTCAACTTGAGCTTTTTTCTGCGTGACTTAAGGCAGAATGGCAAGATGCTGCTTTTATTGATTTACTTGTACCTTTTTGTACTTGTCTGGAAACTTTTGTCAAAAACTTTACTATGAACACATTAAACCTTGTTACTTTAGATTCTGAAGAATAGAGACAAGTCATTATATGTACAACTTGTAGTGGATAGCATACAGTTATTAAAAGATTCTTCAGCATCTTGACTCTCTCTTATTTTTCATCCTTAACAAAATATGGAACCATCATTTAATAACAGACTTTGTTAATATGGTGTTTACTTGTACATGACACTGTGTTTTTCTTATTTCCCAGAGTGTATTCATTACAGAATATGTAGTTCTCCAAGTATGAGCACCTGAATGTAGAAATTAGAAATACAAAACACAGTAATGAATAGTTTGGTTTTTAAGTGTATTTACTTGTTTACCTGCATTTGCAGTTACACAACTGGGTACTTTCTTTTTTTGTTTTTTCTTTTTTTTTCTTTTTAGCACAATCAATGTTTTTCAAAGGCTCTAAAGCCCACTAACTTCAGATGAAGAAGGTGTATTAACGGTGTTTTATTCCAAACTTTTTACTCTGATTTGCAGTGAATCTCATCCATTTTTTGTAAGCTGTAAAATATAACATGACAGATAACCGATTAATGAGCACTGTGATAATTTATTAAAACACAAACTGTCCTTGATTCTGTATGCAACAAGAAATCTGCACATCAGACCTGGAGTAACACTGCAACACTGTATGCAATGCATAGAAAAATGAGATTAATCTTTTGACTTAATGTGACTTTCTTTTGAATTATATCAAAAATATAAAGCCTTAGAGTCAATACCACTGAAAATGTTTTGAATGTGAAAGATTCAGGGACTATATCAGGTCAACAATACGTATATTTTCTGGTTTTTGCTGAAAGGAACGTTGAGTCATTTAAGAGGGAAATAAACAAGATCTTCAAAATACAAATGTACATCTATGTTGTTCTGTTTTTTGAGTGTTTATTCTTATGAAAGAAAAGAAAAGCAAGAGGTTAATAGAAACCAAACATTTACTTCGGTTTTTATATTCACATCTTTTTCAACTTTTAATGAAGAAACATCTCAAGGTCTTGACTGTACTTTACAAAAAGAGTTTCGAAAAGAGTTTAGCTTTTCCCCTGCATAAAAGATCTATTGTTGCGATTTTTGAGGTCAGGAAGCAGTTGTAACACTAAACAGAAATCCATAAAAGTGCTTTTACATCATAGTTAAGCAGAGGATGACAAAGAGCTGGTACTCCAACAATTTCTCTTAACCAAATGAAAACCACCTGTGCACCCAATATTTAATATCCTTCGGAGAGGAGTGTCAGTCTGCGTAACTGGACACACACATATAAAGTTTAAAATCTAGAACTAGATTCAGGTCTTTCAAAGCATACCTTCCTGATGTTTCCCATCCACATCCTTTAACAGTAACATTCAACAAACCAAAGCTCATATTTCCTCAAATGCAGAGCAATCTGGAGGAAATGGTCCACCAGTGCTTCTGGATAGTGTTTTGTCTCAATAAAAGTCTACATTAGGCCTCTGCTCAAGCACAAGGTGATCCCCCAAACACTGCAGTGGTTTCACCATCAAATATTTGACACAATCCACCTCACAAATGCAGCAAAAACATGCAATGTGTACTTTCATTCTTGTGGAGTTATACTAGAGCTGCAAGGTGTAACTGGTGTGATCGATGGGAGAAACAATGTTAAGATGCACACACTGATCTAGCACTGTGAGGGAATGGAAAAAAGAGGTGGACGCTCTGAAAAATGATGTGTGTTCGGTGTGTTGGCAAAAGAGTTCAACAAAACCAGCACATTCAGCCTCTCAATATACTGTATATCATGTAAAAAGTAAAAAGTAGTGCAAATGATTAAAATGTTTAATCAGACTAATTACAGGGTTGCTGTGGATTAATTTCGATTAGTCACGATTAAATATCATTAATTTTTAATCTATATCAATTGTGTTTCATTTTGCATGGGCAAACAGACTCATATATGCACTTAATGTGTTTATTAAATAATTTTAATAGTTTCAGCAAAACAACTTGAAACAATTGTTCCATCCTGTGTTTTTTTGTGGTCATATTTCCATGCAGAGGCCAATGTGCTGTTTAGTGTCTTCCGTCTTTATGGGCTGGTTCTGCTACCTGTCACTACTGGATCAACTGCCCATTTGTTCATGCATGATGGTAACTCCACTTAGACAAACTGCCCCAAATGCATCGGCAGAGATGTTCAGAGTCATTCTGTGCTGCAGATGGGTTAACTGTGTTAAATTTTTTATCAGATTAATCATGATGATGGATGATCATCATCATGGATTAATTAATGTGTTAATTTTGACAGCCCTAATAAAAAAGGGGAAAAAAATTATGCGAAAGAGAAAGGATTAGTACGGAAAAAAAACACTCCCAGATGTAATTCTTTAGATCCCACTGGTCAGCAATGATTGTGTTTTCAGGCGAAAAATGTCAGATTTTGCATAAACTCTGTACGTTGAGTCCAAATCTGAAATCAAAATGTTTGCAGCGTGTCAGGATTTTGAGTTATGCGGAAATCCGTTTGTTGTCATAAACGGCAAATCAAGCCATCATTACACCTGAAATATTATTTGAATTCAAATAATAGAGCATTAGGATAAAGTGTTGTTTGTTTAGTTTATTTTTAGTTCAACAAGGTTAGCAATAGGTTCTTCATGACTAGATTTCTGTTTTTATCATGTTTTAGTTTAAATAGACAGTAGGTTAAGATTGTGAAGATTAAGATAAAGAGTTAAGATAAGTGAGATTTAATTATCTTCTGTTCTTCATTTAGATACACATCTATACACACACACATTCACACACATAGCATGGTCAGACATGGGTGGTAAGAAGTAAACGCATTGTTGGCGTGAGTTGACTTAGAGTCGAGGCCCCACAGCTGTTTGATCTAGTTCGATAAAGCTAAGACCAACCCATTTGTAAAGGTGAGCCCGCCCATAGGGAAATAAATGTGGAATTCAGGTGATGTGCGGGACTCATTGCGTTGAGTCCTCTGGGCAGAGTCCATCTTATTTGTGATCAGAATAAACTTTGTCAACTTTGAGACCGAGCTGAATCCAGACTCATTCCTGAAGCTGCCAACAAAAGAATACACTAACACACCTACATGAAGTGATCCAAATTCAGACGATTTTCAGTACCTGAAAGACAAAAGGTGGTGCAGTCCAAAGGGATGCAAAGCTGAAAAACAGACCAGATTGTAGAACTCATTTATGATCCCACATTCCCCTAAAGGTTCAGCTCTTTAGAAATAACAGACTGGGATTCACTCACATGAGTCTAAAGTTCTGATCAGCTATAGAAGTTTTAAAAGTACATGAACATATGGGTTGTAGAATATACTCAAAATTAATTTTCATGCAGCTTGAATTTTTTCTCATGTGATGACTTTGGTGAATGATTTCATCCAGATATTTCAGAAATGGCAGCCAGCTACTAAGGGGTTTCAATCCAAATATATTGGCAATTACTGTTGGTTCTAAGAGATAGAGTCTGAAATGTTTTGGAACAATTTTGATCCAAACTGATGAAGTAATATGCTTAGGTTTCCTCGTCACTGGGCTTAATGTTTATATCTATGAGTAAATTTGACCAATTTAGCACATTCTATATTCAGATGGTTAATAGAAAATAAAAGGTATCAGTGCAAGATAGGAAAATTTGTGTTTTCTACATGTTCACATAAGGTAGTGTAGAAGAAAAAAGGTATCCCACGCACTGTACATTCAACTTGCAAAAAACTTTAATTCAAGATATCAACGTTTCCATCATCTGGACCTTTTTCAAGCAAAGATTTAAATACAGCATTGACAATACAGGCAAATATATGGCCTACCCTGTCAGAGGTAGCTACCAGAGGACCGAAAAGTTGCCATCTTATATAACAATTTCTTGCAAGTTGAATGGACAGTGTGCAGGATACCTTTTTTCTTCTACACTTGTACCTTATGCTCCTACGCACCTGTCCCTTGAAGACTTTTTAGGTGTGCACCAGCCTCCGTATCTTGTTTACATGTTCACATAACAAAATCCTGATTTGTTGGAGAATTACTGATTTCAGATTTGGAAAGGACGTGTCTGATTCAGTCGTATCTGATGTTTTAGTTCCTGTGGCATATAATATAGTTTTGTTGTTGCTGTTGTTGTTGTTTATTATCATGTCCATCAGGCTGAATAGTTTTATAATGTTGTGAACTCATTTGCTGACCTGTTTAGTCCTTGTGAGGCTGGCGGGGGTGATGGAGCCTGAAGATGGGGTACACCTTGGACATGTCACCAGTTCATCCCAGGACCTATTATTTACACAATGGATGTAAAAACTAAATCTGAAGTTACTTTGTTCAAATATAAGATGAGGACGCACCATCAAATATGTTGGATTTAGACTTAAAGGAGTGATATTTTGCTTTTTTTTTTTTTTTTTAAATGGGATTATTCATTTTAAAACATTTCCCTGTGGTCTACATAAACTGTAAATGCTCTGCTTGGGTTTGAATTCTTCATAAATTCAACTCCACAGGTCCATCTTCAACCCTATTTCTGAGTAACGACACCAGAAAGGTCATTTTGAACGCTGGCCTTTTAAATGCAAATGAGCCACTTCACACCCCGCCCCCCTCCAGGTTTTTAACTGTGCTGCTCTGTCCCGTTCAACCAACAACTGAACATTTTAGGTAATTGGCTCAAAGTTTGGACATTTTTTCAGTTTTTACTACAACCGCTGCTGCTGAAAAACAATTATGTCGTACTCAGAGAAATGTTCATCGGAAATCTTGACCTTATATGTACAAATGTTGTGGCATAACTAGTTATAAAACATAACAAATTAAGAAGGAATTAAAACATGTTGTAGAAATCCACTCAGTTTTTGCCCAAATGAATATAAAGATAGAATTGCAGCACCTGGAGGGTTCAAATTCAAACTTTATGAACTATTAGGGTCCAAAGACACAAATAAATGAACCAAAGACTAATAAAAGTGGGTTTAAGAAAACATGACACCTTTAAAAATATGCTTTCAGCTCTGATTTGTCTTGTGGATCACTGAGCAATGGATCCTGTTCGTGGATATTCTCATGAAGCATGTGTGATGTTTTTCAGAACAACAGTTACCTTGATTTCTGAGAAAATAACAAATATGTATGTATAAAGTTGACCTTTTTCAGTGGTGAAGAAACCTGTAAAACATGAGGATATAGCATGTAAAGACCGAAACTTGGTCAAATTTTCAAGTGGAAACGTGCTGTAGATTTTGAGATACAGGTGCAGACAGACTATTATTATAGTAATTATAGTATAGCAATTATTATAGTAATCATAGTAATTTCAATTAACTCGTATGGGAACCGAAGAACAAGTAAATCCTGGTCGGTTTCCTGTATTAATATTGTGGCAGCCCAGTAATTACAGACTCTTGGACCATGACAGAAAGCTATATAAATGCTGTTATGCCTCAAAGACTATGTTTTTGATGCCTGTGTCATTTCATTCTGTGCACCAGTTTAGATGCATTTTTGTTCTGGTTGATATGAATTTTTCGTGCAGAGCGGTCTGTCACTCACTCATCTTGATTAAACTTGAGCTGTTTATTATTACTTTCATAGACTTCCAACACAGCTGAAGGACCCGAGCTCTGTGGGTTCCCCCTCATGGTCAAATGTCACCAAAATAGCCATGACAGAAAAATTACTCAGACCACAACCTTGTGATGTGGACACCGTCTAACCTCAAAGTAGAATTGCAGATTTATCCACCATTACAGCACCTTGGGGGTTTTTTTCAGGGTCAGGGTCTCCTATGACTCATGGGAGCAGCCCAGACACCAGCAAAGATGAGGTATCACATGCACTTGGTAGTAAAGAGACACTAAACATGCGTCTTTAACCCATAAAGACCCAAACATCCACTGGCAACTAAAAGCATCTACTGATCTAAACTATTTGATAACTTCTGAACCACTAAACCTATCAGTACTTTGAAATAATTGGTGTAAAGTACAGTTTGTCATCTTTTCATGGTCATCAGATATGACCCATTTGGACGTTCTAAGGCTCTGTAGTTACCATGGAAACACCGTCATCTTCTACAACATTGATTCACCAGTAAAACCCATGGAGTTGGATCAATGACAGTGGACAGAGATGCTTATGTTTGCTGAAAAAGTCCCTTTTTCTTCAGTTTTCTCTGTTTTTAACCCCAGATCCCCAAACACATCATATTTGATACATGAGTTTTGAAGCCCTCTGCATGATCAGTGTGACTTATTTTTCTTGAAATACCTGATGTATACAATTAGATATATGCAATAGATGGATAATCCACCAGGGGGGATGAATTCGTTCACCAGAGGCCTTTACAGTGACACTACAAGATTGTCAGGAGGCAGAACCTTGCCAATTTTGAAAAGGAATTCCCAATTCGTTAGACATGTTTGTGTTATACTATGTTTTTGCTTGTTCAAAAATAATAATATTTGAGCATTGAGACCCGATGTATCAAATATGATACAAAATTGAAAATCATACATGGAAATTGAAATTTGAAAAAAAAAAAAATTGGTTGTTCAGAGGGATCAATAATGGCTGTGGTTTCAAAGAACTGGAATCTTCTGTCAATGATTTAATGGTTCAGGCTTGACATGGTTAATGAATATCTACATTAGCAGTAAATCAAATACAGGGAAATGCCTGATTTTCACAAAAACAAAAAAAATACACAGGATAATATCATAATAAAAGGTGATAAATCACTTAAGGAAGGTTAAAAAGAGAGAAAAATTCACTTGGGAACTGCCATAAAAGTAGCACTGGGTCTTTCTGTGTTAAATAAATTATTCCCTATTGAGATGTGAAGTAGTTTTGCTGAAGTCATGCTCCTATATAAGATTGAAGTGCACAACAGATGTCTGAGCCTGTAATGCTTGGAGGGAATTATTAATGATACCTAATATATTCAAAGCAATCTTTCAAAACAATAAATAAGCCTCATATCTGCTGACATTTTTACATTTATCATAGTCAGAGTGAACACTGCTGTCAAGACACTGATTAGCATAAAGCAGCAGGGTATTTTTCCATCCATTGTCTTGTCAACAGGCAGCAGTGACAGCATTTTCAGAACAGGCACAAAATTAACAAACAAAAGTAAATTTGCAATACGCATGCATCTTGATAAGGCAACAGATTTATCATTCTTTTGTTTATTGAAAAACACAATGACAGTGAGTAAGTGTACGCTATAACTGGATAAGATGAAACAGATGTGAGATATCTTCGAATAAAAACAAAAACAAAGTCTGGTTCTGCATACACTGGGGCTTATTAGATATCTTTTATGACTCCACATCTTTATCTTGTTGTTGTCCAAACACATAAATCCATTTCTTGTTTCATCTTACCATATACATATATACTAAAAGAACACAAGTGAGTGAAACCAATGTGGTTTTTAGTTTCATTAGAATAACATTATATTAAAAGAAATAAGTGACAGTTAGTGCTGATGACATGGGTGTTCGTACCTTTAGAAGATGCAGCATAGGGCTCTTTTGGCCGAGAGAAACTGTCATTCGTGTGTGTGTGTGTATGTGTGTGTGAATGCTGATGTGGATTTGCGTGCGCGCTGTGTGTGAACTCGATTCGAGCTGGCCTCCTGCGCTCTGCTGCCACAGTAATAATGAGTAGCTGCCAGCTCTGAAACTCATTCCACTCGGTGATATAGCAGTTCTAAGAGTGGGAAGATGTAACGAAGTCGCTTGGGTGGAAAAAAATTTAGCTAGTAAAAACTCTGAACGGTCGCTGGGATGACACTAACCCAAGTTTTTTCTGTTTGTTTTTTTTCCGTCGGTATTTTTTCTACTTGACTAAAAGCAGAGAGACTCATATCTGTCATCTTTTTTTCCACGCTGAACAATCTGGTAGATGTCAGAGTTGAAAATGCATCTGACTTCTATGATTAGATCAGGAATTAATTCTGTTTAAAAGTTGTTTTTCTCTAAGATGTTTTCTTAATGACTGTGTCAACAAAAATCTACGCATCTATACTGGGGCGCCGTAAAGGGGCGGGGGGGGGTGAACATGACAAATTCATGGGGCCCAGCATTTCCAGTGGATATAGGTCAGAAGTTCTGAAAATTTTGTGTAAGCTCTGGAGGAAAAGAGAGGCGTAGAAGATGGGAGTCGGACATCCAAAGTTAAGTTTTAGTTTTGGTTTCACGCCAGTTGTGGTTGTTACAGCACTTATGAAACATATTCCTATACCCCCAGTCCCTACACAGCGTACATGACCCCCCCCCACTCTGACGACACATTTATAGAGTATTTATTTTCTGAAGGGCCCATAACATTTACCTTCCAATGGGGTCCACAACTGGTAGCAGTGCCCCAGCATCGACAGTTGTGCTCATAAGTTTACATACCCTGACTGAATGCGCATGGGACGGTCTTAGATGTTTCAACATGGCAATGACCCAAAACATACGGCCAAGTCGACCAGTTATTGGAACAGCAGAAAAAAAGTGAAGATGAAGGAGTGTCCATGTGAGTCTGCTGACCTCAGTATCATTGATCCACTTTGGGGAGGAGTCAAACATGCAGTTCAT
>JAPQRP010000006.1:31187993-31207864 GCA_037367295.1 Apogon hyalosoma | reverse complement strand
CCAGTAAAACCCATGGAGTTGGATCAATGACAGTGGATGGAGACACTGGGTTTATGTTCAGTTAATGATAAATTTTGCTGAGAAAGTCACTTTGTCTTCAGTTTTCTCTGTTTTTGATATAATAACCCTCAACTTTAAGATCAGCTTTTATGAACATTTTCATGATCAACAAATTCAAAAATGGAAAATATCTGATTTTGACTGAAAAAAAAGCAAAATACAGAGGGTGATATTACAACAAATGGTGATAAATTACTTAAGAAAGGTTAAACAGAGAGAAAAATTCATTTGGGAACTGACACAAAAGTAGTTTGGGGTCTTTATGGGTTAGACTAGGTACATTTAAACCAAAACCAAAAAGGTGTACTCAGTTAAAAATTGTGGATTCAATCACTTATTCAAATATTAATAAAACTGACATAAAAATCAGAACAGTTCAGTAACATTTTTAACACACTTGGTGTTGTGCTAAGGTATCACCATTCAGAACTGTTTCCCCTGGACGCAGGAGTATAATTGCGACTTTTTTCTCATAATTATGACTTTCTTATCTCACAATATTGATTTTTTTATCTCATAATTTTGACTTTTTAATCTCATAATTATGACTTTTAATCTCGTAATTATGACTTTTTTGTCTCATAATTATAAATTTTTATCTCATAATTTTGACTTTTTGTCTAATAATTTTGACTTTTTAATCTCATAATTTTGACTTTTCATCTCATATTTTTTACTTTTTGTCTAATAATTTTGCCTTTTTTTATCTCATCATTATGTCTTTTTAATCTTATAATTTAGACTTTTTGTCTCATAATTTTGACTTTTTAATCTCATAATTTTGACTTTTTTTCTCATAATTATGTCTTTATAATCTCATGGTTATGACTTTTGCCTCACAATTATGACTTTTAATCTCATAATTTTGATTTTTTATCTCATAAATCAGACTTTTTTTTAAAATCTAATCATAATTATGACTTTTTATTTCATCATTTTGACACTTTATCTCATAATTATGATTTTCTAGCAAATAATCATGACTTTTTTTTTATCTCATAATTATGACTTACCATGGGGATTTTTTAAAAATGGGGATAAAAAAATACCACCATGGTAAATCATAATTATGAGATAAAAAGTATGAATTATGTGACTAAAAAAAGTCATAATTATGAGATTAAAGGTCGAAATTATGAGCCAAAACTCATAATTATGAGACAAAAAGTCGAAATTATGATATAAAAATCGAAATTATACTCCAGGGGCAACAATTCTGAGCGGGGGATCCATACCTTAGCACAACACTGACGACCCACTGAAAATAGGTTCGCGACCCACTTTTGGGTTGCGACCCACCAGTTGAGAACCACTGCTTTACAGGTGCAATTAAGCAAGCATGCTCCTGGTTTTCAGTTCCCCTTTGCATAGGATGGTGGCACCAAAGTTCAGCAATAACCTGCCTTCCATCTCCGCAGTCAGTGTGTCTCCTCTTGCAGCCACAGCAGCAGCTCTCACAGAGAGGCAGGAGGTTGCGCTCCGTCACGTGTTAAATAAATTAGATTTGCAGAGGGAGGCCCCTCTCGTAGCTCCACACTGTTTGGTTTCAGTCAGCGTGCTGCAGCAGTGTGTGTCCGCGACCAGACACACAGTGGATGCCGATAAGTTGATAACGTCCACTGGAGGAAAGCAGCGGCAAAGTTTACACAAGGTCTAGTTTTCAATTCCGCTCCAAGAAATAAAAAAAAGAAGAAAAAAAAAAAAAAGAAAAAAAAAAGAGAAAGGAGTTTACCACAAGACTATCTGTGCGTAACGGAGGGGACGTCTACAACCACTTGGCGGAGGATCAAGTTGTTGAATTCCTGAAATGGAATTAACTTCCACTTTGGACTTTATCTTCATAGAGGAATACTGAGAGCAATCTGGATATCTCGAAACTACATCTGTAATCTCGGAAACACAGGAGAGAAACGGATGAATGTAAGTATAGGCTACCCATCACAGCATCTTAACGCGCAGATCTCACATGAAAAAAGTAACTTGTGCAACAAACAGCCTCTGAGCGCGGTTGATCCCACTTCTGTTTCCAATCCGCGTTGCGTTGGGAACATTTCACAACTTTACGAAGTGCCTGCGAACACACACCCGTACTGCCTCCTCCTCAGAGGCGGAGGGGACGCATGTAACGCGTGGACTCAAGACGTTGGCTACGTTTCTCCCGGTTTCCAGCTGTTTGATGCTGAGATTCACAAGTATTATTACCGAGCACATCTGCACATCTTCCACTTCAAACATTCATTGTAAACTCCACCACAAAGTGAATTAGACTAACAAGTAGCCGTATAGGAAGACACATCTGAGGATCTGTTTATTTACATTATCCCCACACCCTTTATTTGTTTATTTTTAATCTCTTCTTCTTCTTTTTTAAGTAAACGCAGTGCGCTTGGACATGTCGGTGTTATCCACTGTAGCATTACGCATCTGTGTGGTTGCAAACTCTGAATACCTTTCCCAGGGAGTACTGCAGAACACCCCCAGGTTGCGCCCAATTCTTGAAAAGCAGCCAAATATTTTAACAACATGTCATGTAGCACTTTTTTTTTTTTTTTTTTTTTTAATCCCCCTCCGAGACATTCCTTGCGCACTGGTCGGCCTATGGAGTTATTGTACTGTCCGCCGAGTGCCGCGGACGCCACTGCGCTTTTGTGCCTCCGTTTTGCCCCACTTGGACACACATACCAAATGATTACCCACATGTCGGCACAGTTATTGTGTTGGCTGACTTGTGTTCATTGACCGTGAATAGGTGTTCCTTTTCCTCAATTAATAAATTAATTAAGCCTCGACTGGGTTCCATCACCGCGCACTTCAGTCTGTGAGTGTGATGGTTGCCATGGCGCAGGGAGTAATTATGCAGTTTAAGACCCCCATTCTGAACACACACACACTCGCACTCAAAAAAAAAGTCTGCTGACTCCTCCCTTCTTTTATGTTTTCACCAGTCATCATTATGAGAAGTACTCTGGTTTCATTTTTAAGGAGTTAACTTAGTGTATAGTACCGCAGCTGCCATTCTGTGCCAAAGATAAGACTGTTATGATAACATGAAGCAGCAAACTAGGAGGTTTCTGGAAACCTTTTTGTTTTGCTTTGTTTTTTAAATCCACACATCCATTCATCCACCTACCTGATCACCAACTTCTTAGACTTTTTTTTTTTTTCATTTAGAGCATACTTTTAACCCATAAAGACCCAAACCACCACTAGCAACCAAAAGCATCTACTGATCTAAACTGTTTAATACCTGCTGATCCATTAATCCTGTCAATACATGTAAATAATTGGTGTAAAATGCAGTTTGTCATCTTGTCATGGCCATCAGATATGACCCATTTGGATGTTCTGAGGCGCCATAGTTGCCCCATAGTTGGAAACACCATCATCTTCTACAACATTTATTCACCGGTAAAACCCATGGAGTTGGATCAGTGACAGTGGATGGACACACTTGGTTTAAGTTCAGCTAAAAAAGTCACTTTGTCCTCAGTTTTCCTTGTTTTCGACGTAAGAAACCTCAAGTTTAATCTAAGCTTTTATGAACATTTTCGTGATCGACAAATTAAAAAATGGAAAATACCAGATTTTGACTGAAAAACTGCAAAATACAGAGGATAATATTATAATAAATGGTGATAAATCATTTAAGAAAGGTTAAATAGTGTGAAAACTTCATTTGGGAACTGACACAAAAGTAGCTCTGGGTCTTTATGGGTTAAATCAGGTACATCTTAACCAAAACCAAAAAGATGTACTCAGTTAAAAATTGTGCATTCAGTCATTTATTCAAGTATTAATAATAAAACTGACATAACAATCAGAACTTATCTGTAATATTTTTAACACATTCAATGTTGTGCCAAGATAATGTGTCCCTGATCAGAATTGTTTCCCTTGGCTGCAGGAGCATAATTGCAACTTTTATCCCATAATTATGTCTTTCTTATCTCATAATTATGACTTTTTATGTCAGAAGTACTTTTTGACACTGGTAAAACCCATGGAGTTGGATCAGTGACAGTGGTTTACTTATTGATATCTTTGCTGAAGAAGTCGCTTTTTCCTCAGTTTTCTCTGTTTTGATATAATAACTTTTGAAATTTCTGTGAGTTTTCATGAGTATATTGAATAAATATAGGACATTAAAATGATTCACAGTGAAAAATGCAAAATACAAAGGATAATATTATAATAAGTGGTGATAAATCACTTAAGAAAGGTTGAATAGGGACAAAAATTCATTTGGGAACTGCCAGAGAAGTAACACTGGGTCTTTATGGGTTAATGTGTACCATATTATGTTCAAATGTATATCTTAGTGACAAACATGAGCATAAAGGCAGCACTGATGGCTAAAACTATTGTTTGGACCTCCACAGCTTTTATAACAGTCCAAGGATTAGCTCATAAACCCCTGGCGCAGTGCATGAAGTAATCATTTCACTGGTCGTGTCTTTGTAACTTGCATATGCTGTTGATGAAGCTGGAATTGCAGACCCCTAAAAAGGAGTGAAAAACACAGAACATGTTTCTCCCAGGACAGCCACAACAACACCACCACACAGAAATGTTTTTAAACTCTTGCATTTGTGAAAATCGTTGTGCGGTTTTACTCATCTCCTCGCAGTGTCGTCATCAGTAAAATAAGTCAAGCGTACATCAGTCATGTCTATTGGGAATGTCGTGCCAGCATACTGTCACCTCGAGGGGGTTGTTTTCTCATTTGGGTCCAGACGCTGTCACTTAAAACAAATTATCTACAAAACAGGGATTTTTCTGAACTTCCCTTTAAAAGATTTGCAAATCTCAATCCATCCTGTCCGCCTCAGAATTGTGCACATGCAACGGCTCACATGCAAGATGAACTTTAACCTCCGTTGTGGTAATACTGTAAAAACAGTCCTCGCACCCCTGCTACTGTAACCTGATGCACATGTGTTTTTAATGATGCAACCACTAGTACTGCAAATGCAATATCAGATGGTGTCATCTTCAAAGACATAAGGTGTTTTTTTTAAATCTAGAACATCTTACACAAACAGCTGAACTAAGTCATGCTGCTCTTGCTATGGGAAAGAGATGATCCCTCTTGTCATGGACTCCAGAAACCTTCATCACATCATAAAAAAAAAAAAAAAAAAGAGACGGTGTGTTTTCCCTATATTGTGTTTGTTACAACCAGGAAGTGCATGTGTGCCTGAGGCCTGTGATGGCTTTTCCTGGCCTTTTTTTTTTTTTTTTTGTTCCACTGAAATTTCAAAGGATAATGCAGGGCACAGAAATGCAGCACTTGTGAGAGGCATGTCTGGCAAACATTCAGAGCTTTTCAGTTTGCTTTGTGCTAAGCCTGTCATCTTGATGTCCAGTCAATCTGAAGTTCTGTCTGTGGTTTCCTTTATGGCCCCTGTGAGCCTCAGTCAGCCTGGCGTGTTCTCAAAAACCACATAATTTTTCTCTGAGTTAACTGGAATCATGACACGGAATTAGAAACCTACTTTATGTTGTCTGTCTTTAAAGCTGTCCCTCTTGGCTTTTTAGGTGGTGAGAGTCATTTAGTCATCTTAATTAAACTGATGTAGCTGAAGCGTTGCAATTCTGCATTTGGGAGCATTTTGTGTTCAATTTGGGACATGTTTCAGCCAATATTTGGGTTGTATTTCTGCAGGGATCAGGTTAGATTAAGAAAAAAATGACTCGCATCACTGGAGAGTATCTAATATAATCCTAAAGCTATGCCTTAAGTGATGACATTGAAGATGACTTGGCCAGTTTCAGGAGAATCTCCTGCTATACACATTTATAAATAATATTCACATTTAATGAAATGTTTGGCACCTCTTATGATGTGTAGGGAGGGAGGCAGCAGTGTTTGCTCAAATGCATTCTCTTTAATAGACTTTGCCAATTGCCTCCTTGTGTTGTAGTGAAATACATGAAAAAATAATTCACAGAGAGAGTAAAAGAGAAAAATAAACAAGCTAAAGTATTTTTAGTTATTATGAAAAATGAGTATCTGAGGTATCCTGGCAAGCATAATCTAGACCACAGAGCAGAAGCAGAAATGCTGCCCATGTCTTCCCAGCATTCACTGCTGGCAGGAGTTTGATGCTGATTGCACAAGTGTTAGCAAAGTGAGACTGATATTCACTGTATTCAAACCCAGTTTTCATTCTGCATGTAAATCCCAGGAACCTTGGATTTAGTTGGTTGGTTTAGTTTAGAGGATTCAAAAGAAACTGGGTCAACGCTATTGTTATTGCTAACAGTCAGGTGTTCATGATTTGCTAGACACACATGCCAGAGGGGAAAAAAACCTGTTGTTTAAAGTACGTAGGGGTTAATCCCTCAGTCGTTATATAATTTTAACAAAACTTCTTACAAAGGTTTAATGCATAGACGGAGCCACTCACCATGATCTAGGACACTGATGCAAGGAAAACATCTGAATCCAAGCCACAATGGGATTGGCGTACTACATGCAACAGCTTTCAAGCATCAGCAGCTATTCTGAACTGTTTTTTCCGGATTGCTTTTCCTAAGGCTATAAGCACGAAAATGAACTTGTTACCTTTTTTTATCCTGACTGCTAACTGGCTGCTAAGTTTGAGTTAAAACAGGCACTGAACAGGCCTACAAGGGTGGGTTTTGGCTTTAAACTGCAGAAATACTTCTTAAACTTCATAGAGATTCTTTTTTTACCCGTATGCCTTTCTTAACCTGGTATTGTGCAATTAGCCTACCCGACTGCGTCTGCTATATCCATTAGCCTGCTCTGCTCTGCAGAGGTCCTCAACTGCAGCTCAACCAGAGAGTGCATTATTTCAGTTGTGGCATTTGGACAAAGATTCTGGCCTTGAAAAGTTATCCTTTGTGCTTTGGAGAAGGCTTTGTAAAAGTGCATCCCCAGTGTTACAGTGTAAATCAATAGTGAGACTTAAAAGTTCAAGTGCTGTCAAGATTTTCAGACTGTCACGGATGTGCTGTTGTTTTTGCCAAGAAAAGCACACACACAGAGTAACCCCGAATATGGTATTTAATAGTGAATTTGTAATGCTTGCCTTCAGGATCATGTCAGTTGGAATTAATATGATCCCTCTGCAAGTAAAAGAAATTAGGAGTAAATGCAGCAAATTGAGCCGGAGTTTATTTTAATCTTTAGAGCTATTAAATCATCTTGTACTAGTTACACCCATTCGCTCTATTAACAACACTATCATTCATTTCATATCTCAGACTAAATGATTCTCAGAGTGGCTAACTTCAAATGAAACCAATTCATGATGTTAGCGTTTTTAGTGTTGCAGGCTCTGAATCACAGCAGACTGAAATTAGCCCCAGAATCCTATGTGCTTATGGCCACCTTCCAACAGGCCTCAATTACAATGCTGCAGAGCCAAAAAAAGGGAACGAGGTAGACTGCATGGAGCCCTTCAACTCTGCTGTACTACTCTGTCACTCAAACACACTGTCACCACCGCGGCTGAGACGGACCGTGTTCAGGGACAAATGGGAAGCATTTAAAGCACATACACACACGCTCACATGCATTTACAGATGTTTCGGGAAAGCCTCTTTGCAGGTATTAGTTAAACCACTGGAGGGAGCCTTGAGGAGCTACAGTAGATTCACTAGAAACTCAACTCCACAGATTATAACACAGGGTAATGTGCTTCCGCATATATTTCCTTAACTAAATTTACTCTGCGAACAAGTCATAATAGTTGTGAATTACATGCAGTGAGACAGAACCACAGATAATTGGAAGTCGTTCTCTTTTTGTAATAAAAAAGACACAATAATTTCCTGTGTGCCAGACATTTGGTGGTTTTGGATTATTCGGCAGATGGTGACAAGTCTTGTTGAACAATTTCCACATTGCTTCACAGTGTCTCTCATTCTCAATTACAGATCATTTTCAGCGGTGCGGGTACACTGCCAGAGTGTGCATATTGTTAATGCAGGAATTTTAACACTCACGCCTCTTGAACATTACCATATTTAAATTTTTCCCCTTTTGATTTTAATGTTCTAGTCCTTAATTCTCATAGTTTTTGAAAGATAGATATGATTGCTTGGGGAGAATTCAATATTTTACTGCTTTTTTTTTTTTTTTCCATAAAGTGTTTTAAAAATGATCACCCCATGAAAGCCGAAAGTGGTAACCCATAAATATTAAATCCAAGAACTGCGACTCCCGCTCAGACATGAGAGTGTTCCGCTGTGGTTAACACACTGGGTAGCCTGGCAAAAGCAAGACTGGCACCTTTTTAATTAAGGTTGAGTAGTGACAGCCAAAGACTCCCCATCTGAGGCACTATTCTGTGGACTGTGGTTTTGATGTTTCTTTTGCAAAGTGGAGCTTTTTGGTATGTAGGTGGAACAAGGTGTTGACTTATTTGGTGAAGTAAAAACTGTAGGAAAATGTCCTTTGCAGGACGTATTGTATGTGCTGTGGTTGGGAACAGAGCCCATAATACATACGGGAAAGTGTTTTAGGCATTTACTTATTTTTCTTGTAGTAAGTTACTCTGTTTTTCAATGCAGAAATAATACACCTTTTTAGTTTCTGCTGTTGTCAGGTTTTGATATTGCTCAACTTTTCCTCTTTCTGTCTCTTCAGGTTTAAAGTAAAAGAGCCAAAATGAAGACAGCTGCCAAGGGTTTTGGGAAGTCTATAATGGACCCTTTGCATCGTGATGGTTGGTGGAGCAGAGGGATCATGCTGATGGTGTACGTGGCCTTGGAGCTTGTCGCTGTCCATTCACCTATGGTCTTGGGAACCCTTGAGCTTCAGCTAGATGAAGAACAACCCGCGGGTACAATTGTTGGGGACATCAGTGCGGGACTTCCTCCTGGCATCACGGCGTCCTTATACTTCATCTCAGACCATGAGGGTACAGGAGTGGGCAGTGATTTGGACATAGATGAGAGCACAGGCATTATTAAAACCGCCAAAGTCCTGGACAGGGAAGTTAGGGATCGCTACAACTTCATCGCAGTTACAATGACAGGCGTGACGGTGGAGGTGACCATCAAGGTGAATGATATAAATGACCATGCCCCTACTTTCCAGAGAAAACGGACAACCTTTAAAATCCCTGAGCAGACAGCCATTGGCACCAGGTTTCCTATTGAACCAGCTGTCGATGCTGATAAAGGCCAGCTTACAACACAGGGTTACCTTATCAAGGATGGAAATGTTGGTCAGGCTTTCACCTTGGAAACAAGGAGGGGAAGCAATGAAGTTCTCTATCTGGACTTGGTGGTCAATGTCATTCTAGACAGAGAGAAAAGGTCCACTTATACTTTATCTTTGGAGGCCTTCGATGGTGGTTCTCCTAAAAGGACTGATCAGATGACTTTAGATATTACAATACAAGACATTAATGACAACGCTCCTGTGTTTAACCAGAGCCGCTACCATGCGATAATATCTGAAAACCTCCAGCCTGGAAGCAACATTCTCCAGGTTTTTGCCACAGATGCTGATGAAGGCGATAATGGTGTGGTGCTGTACGAGATCAACAGGAGACAAAGTGACCCGGACCGGTATTTTGTCATCGACTCTCGCACTGGTATCATCACCGTCAACAAGCCTCTGGACTTTGAAATGAGAAGAGTTCATGAGCTGGTGGTCCAGGCGCAAGACAACGCAACCCAACCAGAGGTGACCAACGCCTTTGTCACCATCCATGTCCGAGACTACAATGATAATCAGCCCACCATGACCATCATCTTCCTTAGCGAGGATGGATCTCCCCGAATATCAGAGGGGGCGCAACCGGGCCAGTATGTTGCAAGAATCTCCGTCACCGACCCAGACTATGGAGAGTACGCCAATGTTAATGTGTCACTAGAGGGAGGAGATGGGAAGTTTGCCTTGACAACTAAAGACAGTATCATCTATCTAATCTGTGTAGACCAGATTCTGGACCGGGAGGAGAGAGACACCTATGAGCTTAGGGTGATGGCGACAGACTCAGGTACGCCTCCTCTCAGAGCCGAGTCTTCCTTTGTCATCCAAGTTACAGACGTCAACGATAATCCTCCTCTTTTCGATCAGCCAGTTTATAGACAGGTCATTCCTGAAGTTGTGTTTCCGGGGAGCTTTGTGTTACAGGTGACGGCTCGAGACAAAGACCAGGGCCCCAATGGAGACATTAACTACAGCATCCTGCAAGACAAAGGTGCTTACTCCAGCTGGTTCAGTATAGACTCAGTAACAGGGATTATCACCACTCTTTCTCAGCTGGATTATGAAAAGAACCCCTATCCCAGTATAACTGTTGTGGCTGCAGACGGAGGAAAACCACCGCTGTCATCAACGGCGGTGGTGAATATTGTACTTCAGGATATAAATGACAATGAGCCTGTTTTTGAGAAGAACTTCTACAATGTATCCATCAAGGAGAATACTGCTCCAGGAACGTGCATCTTGGAGGTAGGATGTTTTTTTTTTCCCCACTGGTAAACAAACTCCCGCAGTTGGCCACTGGACTCTATATTTCTGTGTCAAACTCACCTTGGGGCAATAGAGAATAGCACAGCAAATGGAAATTTATTAGATATGGAAGAAATATTGTTAGACTGATTCCTTTCATTCCGCTGTGAAGCATTATTTTTTAACAGTAAAGCTGTTTAAATTGGACAGCTTTAGTGAGGATTTACCTGCGGTTTCAGGCCAAGATGATTGTCTCTTTGGCTGTCCTCCCCTTCACCTCTCAAAAGGTTTCCAGGGTAACAGAGGCGGTGTTAAGTCCTCCGTCAGCCCAGGCACAAAGGGGGTTTTCACATATTCACAGGCAGAGACAAATTCAGGGCTTTATTCAAAGAAATAGATGTCACTTCACTCTCAAAAGGCACCTTAATTAGGCTAGTTGAGCGTGAGAAAAAATGGCCATAGACAACAAGATGAATTAAAGTTCAGACAAATTACAGCACCCCCAGTGACTGCAGACCAGTTTCATTAAAACATATTGTTTTCTTAAGTTGTTTTTGGCCCTCATACTAAGAAGGCAGAACTTACAAAAAGACAACTCATCTGTTGTTTGAGTTATCTAAGCTATTTCTCAAATCAACAGGTATACAGACTAGTACAAAGTCTTTTTCACAAGTGTCTGCAGTAGTGTTGCATGGCTTAAGAACTTGGATACAGTGTATATTTCAGATTGAGGGCCTAGCAGACGGGATCTTGGCCCGGGATTTGGCCTTGGGAGAGGGAGGGGTGAAGGCAGCCTCACTGCGACTCCTGGCTTGAATGCAGAAATAGAAGCTATGAGGGTTTCTTGTGGGAGGTCCCCTAATTATAAATCACACTAACCACAAGGATAAGGAGAAAGTGGAATGTATTTAAATTGATTATTGAATTTCAAAAGAGAAGCAAAAAATTATTTTTAAAATGTATTTTTTGGAGAACTTAAAGGTCTAAGATCACCCTTTCCAGTATACGTAAGGTCTGGTTTGAAGTTCTCTGGAAATGTTTGAGAATTCTACTTTGTTTTCTCTCTCAAGATGAGAGAAAACAAAAAAACAAAACTTTAGACATCAGAGTCAAGAGCTTTACTACCTGCTCTCAGACAGCTCTCAGACTACAACATGTTTGATCACTGGCTTCGCATAGTCCAAGTGTGAAGTAGTTCTTCAAAGACCCTGTTCTCTGGTCTCTCCTGGGCTGGCCTGGATGCTGCAGACATGAGCTTGGCGGGCCATGTGAGAACAGACTGCTCTTACTCAGGGTGCCAGTTCTACATCCAAACATCTCAGCAAGATATCTGATGGCGGCCTTTTTTCTCTGCATATTAAATTCCCAATGTCCCCTTTTTCCATACACAATTCTGTCCAAAAAACATAACAATAATGGTATTGTGATCATTAATTCAGATGTTTGAAGTGGCTTAGTATTTTTCCCCTGCAGGTCACCAGCACAGCGGTCCTTGATTATTCTAATGTAGTCTGGCTCCGTAGTGCTGTGACAATGATATTGTGTCATGTTTCTCTTATACATCATTTGGTTTATGGAGGATTTTATAAGTAGACGTGTGGAGAGAAATGCATAACTAAAAATAAGTATTTAAGCCTATTAACAGCAATCAGTCTTGCAAGATCTACTGCACAGAAAATAGGCCATCCTTAAGAAGGGAAATCAAATATGACATGAAAAACAGCATTTAAGAAACCACAACCCTAAGTCTGTTCCACGTTATTAGTCTTCAAACAGTGCCCAGTGCTGCAGTATTTCTGGATAGTGTAGAAGTCAAATACAACTGGTAGACCAAGGATCTGTAAAGACAGAACCACAACAATGTTAAAATACACATATTTGATACATATTGGATTCAAGTTGTGTTCACTTGCACCATTTACCAACAGTTCATGCTGTGCATCTACTCAAGAATTCATTTGAAACTGTGCGCCATAAGTGTAAGTTTTATAACAAATGTGTGAAATTAGTTCGTAATGATAGGAAACAAGATGCAAAAATCATTATTCATGCCACGAAGGATAAACATCACCAATTTTTCAGTTCTTGTCCATGCTTCCATAGTTATTTTGGCTTTCTTTTTCCCCTCTATGTTTTTTCACTTACAAAGTAATGAAGCTCTCCAGTTGGTTATGTCAGAATCTTGCTTTGGGGAATAATTTACACCTCATATCGCAGTGGTTTTCTTTTGGTTTTAAGTGTGTCTCGGCCGAGAATTGTCCCTCTGTCTGTTTTTGGGGGGTCATTCTGGCTCCAGTAGAAAGGGGAGAGGGGGTCTCCAGGCAGCTAAGGGGGAAATGAGGCCTGACAAGTGCTGGCATGAGTGGCGGAGGTGACACAAGCAGGGGGGCTTCCTCGTCTGTCCGTTGGTCGGTCCCTTTCCAAATTCTTATCTGATCTCACTTCATTTCCCATTAACTGGGTGTGAGGATAGGCCAGACATAATTTTCAAACCCGACACCCTTGTGTTCATGACAGAAAATACGTCTTGTCATCGCCGCACCCTAACCCCCCCCAGCAACACAAGACCAACACTGATTACTGTGAAAGAAGAAGCAAACATTTTAACTGCTTTTGAAGCTGTAACTCAAGCCTTTGAGTCCTCAGCCGCCCAAAGTGCTTCCTGGGATGTGAGTTATATTTATTTTGAAAGAACATTGCTGATATTGTCTCAAACTGTTACGCTTTGGGTAAGGTTTCTATGCACTACATACTTTATTATTAGCCAAAAAAATTTTACTTGGATAATTATAGTTGCAGAGTAGTTTTACAGGCAGTGTAATATAAAATACCACTTAAACATGTTCATTATTTCACTGAAATTTTTAAAAGGAGACCTAGTTGAAAGAGGTACCTCTGTGAAGAGGCAGTGTGAATTATTTCTTCATTCCTGCCAACATAAAAGCAGCCTTCCCATTGGGAAAAAGAGTACTCATAATTGCCCTGGAGAGAATGAATGTAAGAATGTGTGTCTTTCATACAAGTGTCTTATAGTTTCCACTGTGTTTTTGTACTAGCTACCCTATTGTAAGCATCACAATAGCACTAAAAAAACTGAATACAACACCTTAAGCCACGTTAATGATGTCTGAATCAGGTTTTGCTGAAATATAGGTGCGGGTGTAGTGTAAAATAATCATAATGCTTGCTGTAGAAATGGTACGGGTAAACCATCTGCTGTTTGCTTAATAAAAAATGCTGCTTTTGTTTAGTCTTCCATAGGACTGTAGAAATCCTGAATTACTGAACTACATCTTCTCACAAACAATACCTACTGTAGATTCCCTATAGAATAAACTCTCCATTACAAATATCCTCCGACAGCACATTGGATCAGCACAAGTGGCATGCGGGATTTGGAGCAGAAATGAATTTTTCATCTTTAGATGGTGTTGTGGAAAGGTGCCTATCTTAGATGCAGAAAATACACAGTAATAATTACTGTTTGGTAGAATAATATATTGTACTGCATTGAAACAGCAGTTTGTCTTGAAGAAACACAAGGTTGCAATTTTTAAGATTGCAGCAAGGTCTGATGTTATCTTTTAACATTTTGTTGCACTCTACTCTAAGCGCAAACATTTCTCTTTTCAGTGCTTCAGCTGCAGTACTTACATGTAGATCACATTTCACATAACCACAGCAATTCTCAGTGAGATGCATAAAACTATTCATTTGACTCCCATGCACAACTTCTCAAGACAGTTAAACAAAATGCACCGAAGTAGAAAAAAAAGGACACCTGATTGCTCACTCATGCTTGTCACCACTTTTCTTTTTATCCATGTAACTACAGAATATCCAGATGTGTCTTGTACTTTTCGGGAAGAAACATGGCTATGGAGAAGAGCAAAATTGCAGTTTTGAACTGGTATTTTGGTACACAAGCCATGTAATCAATTCTCACCAGACATTTTTTTGGGGAAGGTTTGTGACAAACGAAATGTTCACTTGTCTGTTTTAATACCAGACTGGTTTGTCTCCCCGTGAGATCGGTTTAGCCTGAGGAGAGCTGACTCTGCCTTTGGTCTCTGTTTCTTTTTCCCCTCTGCTAACTACCGAGCTTCGCTGTGGCCCTTGCGGTATAACAGTATTTTCAGGCACTGGTAAAATTGCAGGAAACTGGATGTGCTACTTAATGTGTTCACGAATGTAAAACTTCCTTGAACACTTACTCCTGGGCCTAGCAGTGGCATTGAAGCGAACATAAACACTGATGTACATCTGGATGGAACGTGGGTGTTCAGGTCAAAGTTGCTGTGCTTGAGACAGCTGAGTGCATTTTATTGTACTCAGACGTCCATCAGCAAATCCACTGCCTCTGTCTTTCCACCAGCACAGAGGAGCAAGTTGTGGTGAAAAGTTTATGGTTGAATACAGAAGCTGGGAGGAAATACTGTTCATTAGAGGAAACCGAAGCCGTGGGTGTCTTGACACCTAAAAAGGAAAAATGCCAAAATTTGCACCCGTAATGTAAATATTGTGGTTATTTTTGGTTATTCTAATGTAGCACTAAATTAATCGCTTAGAATGTAGCTTGCAAAGACAGTTAGTAGATTTTATTGCCATCGCCTGATCAAGATTTTTCAAACATGTCTTACAGGAAGAACCACAAGTCAGTTATATTTGGCACAGAATGTATTGTGGGTGGTTGTCTGATGGTTGGCTGCTGAGTGGTAAAGACCTAAAGATGACTGTAAAGGGTCAGTGCAGACTCTGGATTGTGCTGAGTGTTTGGCCGTGAAGCAAAAGTTGTGAAAGATACAAGTCTGTTGAAAGGGTTTCCTGCCCACATCTGGCAAGGAAGGAAGATGGGGCTTATAAGGCTCTCTTGTGAGACACGAAATTTCATTAGTGCAGTCTGTCTGCCAGACTGTCTGCTGCAGGTGAGGTGGACTTTTCTGCAATGCTTCAAAGTCTCTATGAAAGGGTGTGAGTAGAATGAAAGAAGGCAAAGGGAGAGAATGAAAACAGTTGCTATCTCTCCAGAGGGACAGTCAGCCTCTGGGCAGCTGTGACAGAGCTCCGACTCAGCAGCTGGATCCAGCTGTTGATTCCTCCTCTAGTGTCTATCCTCTCACTCTGAGGGGTGGGAGCTCCCTCTTTCTTCCTGTCTCTTTATGTCTGTTTGCCTCTCTTTCTTTAGTCTTTCTCCTCGTCTACCCAGACTTCCTATCTCTTCCTGCTTCCTTTTCTCACAGTGCGGTGTCCCTCTGTGATCTAATTACACCTCTTCACTTCCCCCTGTTTCCCTCTGGGGTGGTGACATGTGGACAAAAGCAGGTGAGAGCCGCACATCTGCTCACCCGTGGATGCTCAGGGCTCCCTGGAGTGATATGAACACACTGCCTTGTGGGTCCCAGCCAGATCAGGCCAAGGCTTATCCAATTTGATGATGCATGAAAGAATTGGGTGTAAATTACCAGAGTGAAGTCAGTCTGCAGGTGTGTGTGCCTTCACAGCGTCACATTCTCTGAAAATTGCATTTGGGCTCAACATGAGAACTTTTGTCTGACCCTTGTAAATAGAGATAATTATTCACTTTGCTTTGCTCCTCCTTGGAGACAACTGAATGGGGAATAGAGTAAGCCGAGTGACTCGCTGTGACGTGGGCTGCCAGACCTTCTGTCATCACAGCCCGTGGTCCCCTTGCACATGTGCAGAGCACTTGGCATTTCTGAACAAGCTGGGCATCAGGAGGCATCATCTGCTCGTGATATTCATTCTGTTCCAAAGCAAATCTGTGCTAAATCATCCATCTATTCCCCTGCTGTCCATCAGACACCAGACTGGAAAGCAGACGCTGTGTGACAGATTGCCAGGTAGCAAAAATCAGTAACCAGGAAATAAGATCCCAAACACACAGCAATAATATTTCTTGGTGTGATTAGGAGGTGTTTGTATATATATTTATATGTAATGGTATTGTAGGTGCCTCTGCCAACATGTTGTATTTTACATTCATGACAAAACTACGTCTTCCTAGAAAAGCACACTCTATATATACACAGCCCCAAAATATCTTAACCACTGAGCAAATTGTCTCCACATCCAGAAGTTGACTGTTACAAAGAATGCATCGCTTTCTACTGCCAGTAACCTCAGCCCCCTTTTGCTCCAGCCTCTGTGCTGCACTGAGTGCCAGTTGAAATAACGACTAAAAAGAATGTTACCAATCCCAAAAAACTCATTTTAGAGAAGTGGAGAATTCAGTTAAAGGGCATGTGGTCAGCTCATCCTATTTCTGCTCCCAATTAAGTGAGTTTGACCAGGTCTGATTAGAGCTGGGAATGTCTGAGCATGAAGGAATTAGTCGATGTCTCAATTCCGTGTGTGAGGTAGAAGTGAAAGTAGTGTCTCAGGAAAGGGGGAAAATCCTCAACTACAAACATGGCCAGAAGAAAAGATTCCAGAGCCAAGGCTATCTCTCTGTGTGGTCAGGAACATGTCGGACCTATGCTGACACTGTTAAAGAAAGGATGTTTTGCAGATGCTTGTTAACAGTAGCGACTTTGAAAACTCTCAGCTCCTGTTTGCACCTCAGTCAGTGCTTTGAACTGGGATCTGAAACCTTTTCAGTATTGTGCTGAAAATGAACTCATAATTGGTAGAACTAATGCTACCTGTATTCCCCCTATCTCTGTTGAAATAGATTAGAAATTTTTCCTTGTTCTTGCTAATATACACTTGTGTTGTCTCATATATTGTGAAAAATGTAACAGACTAGATGAAGGAAAGTTTTTTTCTTCGAAAAGTTTATTCCTCAAAGCGAGATGTCATATTTTGGTTCTGGAAGGTAAGATATTATTAATGAACTAGATCAATTTAAAAAACCAACAGCAATTTTGATCATTAGTGGGAGTAACTGCAGAAGTAGAAGTGCCAGATACTTGCTGAGTTATCTTTTTCAATCCTTGTAAGACAGGGAAAAACATAGCAGGAGGGAGAGAGCGACAAACCACACAGAGAAGAAGGATTGTGGGGAGAGATGCTCCACTTTTACATTGTGGTTAGCAGACATTGTCTGTCTCGACTTCAGACAGAAAGGCACCCAGGCCTGCTCTAACCAGACTGCCAGTCTGTGTGTACTGGTGCTCCATGGTGGTCCACCCTCACACTGCTGGTTGCATATCTTGAAGCCTAAGCCACATCGACCAGAATGTGTGTTGACATCTGTTATGCCTTATCTGTTCTAAGGTAATGCATCCACCCTGCACATTAGTTGTAACACGGAGACAACTGCTCAGCTTAACATTGGCTTCCCGTGAGTGTTAGGATGTGATTTAAAGATTTAGCCAGGGAACTAATTACCATAAGGCCGTCTACTTCATCAGTACGGCTAATTTGGTCTGGTGCTGCAAAGTTTATATTGAGAGTGGTGTGCTGCTTCTTTTAACCAGGCCTGTTGAAAGGCCAAATCTTTGTTTAGATTGTTGTGTATAGCCTGGTGCTGTGAGGAGCCAGAGGCAGCTTGGGGAGCAGTGGGACTCTCTGCTGTAATTAGGGAGTGCTGGTATGCAGGAGTGCAGGACTTAGGATGTGTGATGTGGTATCAAAGTAGGCGAACAAAAGCCAATGATTGGGGAGTGTGTATGTGCATATCTTAGAGAAGGTTTCAGAGTGGAAGAACTGGTCTTGTCATTGCCCTGAGTTCTTCCCAAATTGATTCGTAATACAATTTGTCCTGCTCTGGAACACAAAGCAAGGACAAAGAAGTTTGCGGAGAAGTTAACTTTTTGTGGCAGATATAATTTTGGTTGCCCATACTTAAATTTCTGCTGTATCAGTGCACTGCACCAGTATTTCCACTGTAGCGTATGTTGATTGATGGACACGAATTCAATCTAGTTCAGTCAAGAGAAAACCAAATATTGAGGTGCAGCACCTTGGAATGTCAAATAAAAAGGACTGACCTTACATTTCTGTGTTTTTACTGTGAGTATCCTGTGTGCACTATACAGAGTCTTGCTTTAAGGCTTTAAGTCCACGCTGATCACCCTCAGAGGAGCTGGAGAAAAATACTTCACGGTTAAATGCCCAGAAAAAGTGCTTATTGTCTGCAGTGGACTCTGCAAAGTCAACTCACAACTTAAATCAATGTCGACAACAAGCTGGTCAGAGCAGCAGCCAGGATGATGGAGAAACAAGTTGTTGATGCTTTCAACAAGCCAATGCATCATTGCTAGGGCGAAGAGCATCCAGACATCTGGTTTCAGAAGTGTAGAAACTGCCTCCAGTCAAACACGACTCTGTCTTTATGAAATGTACCGGATATAGAATGTTATTTCAATAGATCCTTAATGGAACTACAAATGTATGAAATCTCAGGTGCATTTCTGTTCTGTGTAAAATGCTGTATCATTTCCTTTTCAAACATCTGTTGCGTTGGTCAATCTTTTCTCGACCCTTTAACCTATGTGTTGATCAGTGGTACTAACATAATATTATAAATTTGCACACTTGAACTGAATTCTGTGAGTTTTGAGCATGTGTAGTGTATGTCAAGTCAGACATTATTGTGCTTACACTCTAGTACAGTGTGAAGACAATGTCGGTTCAGGTATAAAAAATAAATAAAAAAGGGAAATGACACCATGCAAGGCAGGTAAGTTGCCTATGTTTGGTCATGTCTCTTCATTGCTTGAAGGACTCGGATTGTTCGTAGCTGTTGTGAAACTGACTTAGGCATTGTTTGTAAAGTCCTCTGCTACGTGGATGAAACGAGTGTGTGGGAGTTACTTCTTCAGAAAGTGTCTGGAAGCACATGTTTAAAAAAGAACCTTACTCAATTTTTAGGGTTCTACTAGGGGTGGGCGATATGGGCAAAAAAAAAATATCTTGATTATCCTTTAAAACTTCCCAATAACAATAATCTGGGGCGACACGGTGGTGCAGTGGATAGCACTCGTGCCTCACAGCAAGAACGTCCTGGGTTCGAGTCCAACACCAGTCGATGGGGAATTTGCATGTTCTCACCATGTCTGCAAGGATTCTCTGCAGGTACTCCGGCTTCCTCCCACCATCCAAACACATGCAGTGATAAGTTAGTCGGTTCATCTAAATTGCCCCTAGGTGAGAATGTGAGAGTGATTGTTTGTCTCTATATGTCAGCCCTCCAATGAACTGGTGACATGTCCAGGGTGTACCCCGCCTTCGCCCATAAGTAGGGATAGGCTCCAGCGACCCCCGTGACCCTAGTGAGGATAAAGCGGGTTCAGAAAATTAATGAATGAACGATAATCTGACGATATCCTTTAAAATGTGAATTTCTTTCTTTCTTTCTTTCTTTCTTTCTTTCTTTCTTTCTTTCTTTCTTTCTTTCTTTCTTTCT
>JAPQRP010000006.1:31151827-31187893 GCA_037367295.1 Apogon hyalosoma | reverse complement strand
AGTAGTTTTACTACATCTTTAATTTTTACCTATATCCTTGTACAGCATTTTGGGCACTTTGCGTTGTTGTAAATTTGCTATATAAATAAAGTTCACCTTGTTCACTTGACAATTCTTAATGAGCATCTTTGAGAAGCATCTGGTCTCTTTGATTAAAAAAAAAATCACAAAATAACATCCATATCTCAGTCATTAAAAATGCCACGGCTGACACGTGCATAGAGGAGCATCCATCCATCAGTCTGCCTCAGTCTGGTCAGAACAGAGCTGGATCCAGAAGCAGAACATCAGTTATTCAACCACTAATGGTTCAATGCAACCAGAACTGACTGAGACTTTGTCAGCTTGTCAAATCAGACGCTGCTGTTTGTCCACAAGGAAAAGGATTCTGGCAGCTATGATGCTAACGGGGGTTTGTTATTGAGCTCAGAAGTTGATGTTATCATCAGGCTCTTGGTGTTTGGGTTTTCTCGTACATATGACACCGTTGCAAAGGAGATTATAGATCCTGGGCTCGTTCTGGTTAAAGAGGAATAAGCAGAGAGATTATTAGTTATAACTGCTACATTAGGACTTTTGTAAATTGATTTGATCCATTCAGTAAAGTTTTAATCCACATTAGAACTGTACAAAATGGAAAAAGGAAAAGGCCAGCTCTGTCCAAAGCTTTCTCCACATCCAAAGAAAGGAAAGAAGGGCCTCTGACTAGTATGTAGGTGGTTTATTATGTTTAAGAGTCTCCTAATATTGTCATCGTTGTAGCTGCCTTTTATAAACTGTGATTGATCTGAATTAATTTAAGGGTTAGATCAAGTGAAAGTGAACATCAACATGAAAAAGTAAATTTGCATACATCATTTATCAAATGGGCTCATTTTTTAGCTAAAGAGCTCTATTTTGAGGAACTGTTATTCTTTTTAAAATACCACCTGGAAAAAAAAGTTTCGACCCATTTTATTGATTGTACTTTTTACACCATAGCCATGCCTCAGACGTAAAAATATAGCTCGAATTTGAGGCTAAAAATTATACCTAAAAAAATGTGAAAGTTTATTCAATCTGTCACATTTAAAAAGACTATCTGTGAACTGTTACCAAGAAATGACTCTTTATTTGTACTTTACCTATATCAGTATGGACCACCACAGGTTGTAAATCCCACTGTGTTAGTATTAAATTCATTAAATAAATCATTGTGATTATTGTTGTTTTACAGAATAAGTCAACATTTTGGGTGATGCATACAATGGTAAAGAGTCATCCATGTGTTACTGTGGCAACCTGTTCGCGTGTTACCACATTCTCATGTCAATAAAAATGAGACTTTTTAATATTTTACTCCAAAATGTATTTTCAGCATAGTTGAATATAATATCTAAAAGGTTTTGTTTTACTTGATATCAGTTTCTGTCGAGAACTGCATGTTTTGAATGTTTGTGTAAAGCTTAAAAAAAAATTTATGTCCGTTTCAAGTCCACATGTTACCGAGCAGTAATTTGACATTTTTCACCTAAAAATTTTATCTCCCCACATGTTGTTATATATAATGTTAAAGTGCCTATAAATACCTGCTCAAATGTGTAAAATACATGCATATAAGCTTACATGACAGAGACTGTTGAACACCAAATGTGTCCATGTGTTACCGCTTGATCGGACCCTTAGGCAAAATAGTTTCAATTTGATTGGCTTGGAGTTTAGCGATAATTTTGTAATCATGATTGAGAAGGCTTATAGGTCTGTTAGAATTTGAGGAAGCGTGACCCTCTTTACTCACAGTTTTCTAATTATCGACTGCAGTAACACAATGCATACTCATTCATGGATTCCAAGCTTTTTGTCAAACAACTAAAAAAAATCAGGCGGTGCGCTCTGAAATTCTACAAATGAACACCTAATCCCAGATTCTATATGCAGCACATATACAGCTCAAACCACATCCATGTGACAGAATTGCAATAGACTGCGATGACAGTATAGTGGTAGTAATTGAACCATTTTCTGTATGTTTTATGCTGCTAGTATAGTGTAACCTGAACATATAAGTTGCCTTTTCATAAAATATCACTTGAATTTGATGCAAACTTTAGAAAAGTTACAAAAAAAAAAACTGGTTTAGAGTGAATAAACTAGGCTTACACTGTCAGAAGCGACAGCTAGGGGTATATCCCCGAACGCCCCCAATCCTTAATGATGTCATGACATGCGGCATCCCCAGGTCCTGACCTTTCATTTGCACTTGATTTGAAGTCAAGCAGACAAATAGTTCCAGAGATATGAACAAAAGAGCGTTCAGTGATTTTAAACTTTTGAGCGGCCCCTTATGGGCAATCTAGAAATGGAAAATCATCCAAAATTGAATCAGTTCTTCCTCTCCATGATATTCATTGATATGGGAAACATGGAATTTCTAAACCAAATATCTTTCAAGTTATCGCATTAACACGAAGGATATCCGGCAGCGGTGGAGCTGGTGGGGCTGGTGGGGCCAGCGGTGGCGGTCGGACCAAAAACATAATATCCCCGACACTCTGTTCGGGGATATAATTACACTGTGTGGTGGCGATACAGGCTTCAGTACATTTGACTAATTAATAAACTAGATAATTTAGAATGTTGTTTATCCAGGAAGACAAGTGGGTTGATCAGTCATATTAAATATTTGCTACTTTTGACTGAAATGTCATTTTCTTTTTCTTAACCCATAAAGACCCAGTGCTATTTTTGTGGCAGTTCCCAAATGAATTTTTCTCTATTTTTAACCTTTCTTAGGTGATTTATCTTCATTTATTCTAATATCATGCTCTGTATTTAGCTTCTTTTTTTTTTTTTTTTTTTTTTTGCGAAAATCAGGTATTTTCTTAGATTTAATTCACTGAATATGTAGATGTTCATAAAAGCTCCGATTGAAAGTTCAGGGTTATTATATCAACAGAGAAAACTGAAGAAAAGCTGACTTTTTCTGTAAAATCGATCATTAACTGAACATAAACCAAGTGTCTCCATCCACTGTTATTGGTAAAACTCTATGGGTTTTACTGGTGAATCAATGTTGTAGAAGATGATGCACTAGAAAAATCTAAATCTTACCAAGTGTATTTTTCTTATTTCTAGTCAAAATATCTCATCACACTTAAAATAAGATATAATTACCTAAAGAGTAACTTTGCAGTGAGATATAAGAACTTATTTTTAGTCAGTAGATCTTGAAAATCTTATTTCAAGAAATCTTACCAAGATAATTTTCACTTGTTCCATTGGCAGATTTTTTTGCTTAATTCAAGCAAACAAATCTACCAATGGAACAAATTAAAATTATCTTGGTAAGATTTCTTGAAATGTGTGATGAGATATTTTGACTAGAAATGAGATAAATACACTTGGTAAGATTTAGATTTTTCCGGTGTGGTGTTTCCACGTTAACTATGGAGCCTCTGAACATCCAAATGGGTCAAATGTGATGACTATGAAAAGACGATAAACTGCATTTTACACCAATTATTTACATGTGTTGATAGGATTAGTGGATCAACAGGTATTAAACAGTTTAGATCAGTAGATGATTTTGGCTGCCAGTAGATGTTTGGGTCTTTATGGGTTAAATATGATTAGGAACCAATAGTGAAGTAAACACACAGGTACTGATACAGCTTTGAATATTTTTTAACACTACCCAGCTCTAGTGTTCATCAGCTGTTACATTCTGATTGTGTTATATTCAGATAATGCTGTGTTCATGTACATGTGGACAAAGGAAAGCGCTGCATTGTCGTTAACATCGTGATGTTTGGCGTCAGCATGTCTCTCCTAAATGACACTCAAAGTAGTAATAGTAGTCTCAAGACCTGCACCCCACACCACTTAACCACTTTAAACCGTCTGCACACACAGTGTTGTCTAACAGCGCGGACAACAGCCAGTTCTGTCTCCTCTGCATATCAGAGGAATGCAATGCCCGCATGCTTGGACAAAAAGACACTTGTTTTCAGCTTACTCTTTTGTCACAGGCGAGGATAAGTAATTTCCAGCCTTCTCAGGACAGCTGACCTTTACGTGGGTTGTGTGTGCTGAATTTAACTCCAGCATCTCTCTATGGACAGGAGATCCCCCACCTTGTGCCCCTGGTGTTTTTTCGGTGGAAATCCGGCTCATGACCTTAGCGGCAGGCCGTCCTTTTCATTTTCCTCACCTTTCCTGTACCTCCCTCTCCCTTCTAGTAAAGCAGAATACCGTGAAAGTCATAAGAATGAAAAAACTCTTCGGCCTGTATTTATGAGGCCTCGCAAAGCCGCCTGCACCGAGTCCAAGACAGGAAATATCACATCACCGTGAGGATTCGTGTTTATTAGAATCTGCAGTGTAGCCAGACATTTTATTTTCACTACCTCACCTCGCTGCTTCGCATCTGTTGATTTGAATTGTAGAGGAGCTTTGTGTTGCGTTAAGTAAAATCTGACTGTGATACATTGCTCAGCATTATTTCTATCTTTTCTCATCAGATTTTCCTTCTTTCAACATTAATGCAGAGGACACAGTGAATAGAAGAATCACAAATGTTACTGAACAGACATTTTTTTCACTGCAGCCTGTCTTTTATTCATAAAATATTAATAACATAGAGTGAGATAAAAATACAGCACTTTTTTTCTTTTCTTTTCTTTTTTTTTTACCATTTTAATAGAAATGGTAATTGCGGCTGAAAGAGAAACATGTTGTCAAACCAAATACTCCTGCAGAGTTTCTTGTATTTTTATTATGCAGATTTATTTTGTTTTTGCTTCTCATACATGGCTTCTTGCATTTATTCAAGAGGAGGTTTCTTTTCACTTGCAGTGGAAACCTTTTTGTTTTTGCATGTTTTCCATTTGTGTGCAAAAACAGATGGAATCACTGACTAAGTTTGACAGTACAGTTGCCTCCTGATCAAATCTCATTACATTTAACAGATTGAAACCTAAACTAGAGGCGACAAAACAATTTTAAGTGAAATGAAAATGAAGTAAATGAAAACTAGATAAAAGCTGATTGGTAAATGATTTGCAAGTAAAATCAGCTTAGTTATCTTTTCCACAGGATGCTTAATGGTGTGCAACAGTTAAATGCATAAACTCATTTGATGTCATCTCAACTTTTTCAGATTCTTATAAGTAAAGGTTGTTGTCACATACATAAAAACTGAAAGTAAATAAAACTAATCCGTAAACTACTTTTGCACCTTTAAAACTAACTAATACAAAAACCAAGCTGATAATTTCCAGACATTTGTTAACGCATCTCCGAACCCATAAAATAGTAATATCCTATTTTGTGTCTTTTATATTTGGAGAATCATCTTAATAGCATGCATGTTATTAGGTTATTACACATATCAGTAATCTGGCAGGATGGTTGTGGGAACATTGAAGATACCTGAAAACACATTTTAGCAATTTATGATCATAGTTTGGTAAAATACTGAACAAATCTATCACAGAATGAGACCTTACTGAATCTACGCTCACTCTTATTCTGTACATAATACACACTAGAACCAGTTACAGCTACAGTATGATTAATGCTGGTAATATTACACAAACACATCTCACTGAAGGAGGTAAAACAGTTACATTATACAGTAGATATGATAAAGATAATCCACAACTATTTTTCTCACAACTTCCAAATTATTTTTTTTCTTTCCCAAGTTGTTTTTTTGCCATTTATTATAATACTACCCTCTGCATTTTGCATTTTTCACTGTAAATCAGGTATTTTTCTGTATTTCATTTGCTGACCATGTAAATGTTCATAAAAACTCAAAGTAAATTCAAAGGTAATTGTTATTGTTAAAAAAGTGACTTATTCAACAAAGTATATCATTAATTGAACATAAAAACACGTGTCTACATCCGCTGTCATTTGTCAAACTCCATGGGTTTTACTGGTGAATCAATGTTGTAGAAGATGACGGTGTTTCTATGTTCACTACGGAGCCTCTGAACATCCAAATGGGTCATATCTGATGACCATGAAAAAACTGCATTTTACCTCAGTTTTTTACATCTTTGGATAGGATTAGTGGATCGACAGGTGTGAAACTTTTTAAATCAGTAGATGCTTTTGCTTGGCGGTGGATGTTTGGGTCTTTATGGGTTAAATATGGAAGATCAGTGAGTATTAGGGCTGCACAATATATAGAAAAAATATCGTTATCATGATAATGGAGTGTGCAATATTCATATTGTAAAGACGTGCAATAATTTATTTTCTTTTTTTTTTTCATTAACTTTGTTTTACATGCCACGGGGTAGCAGAGTGGTTTTCTCTACCGCTCTAACATACTAGTCTTTCTGACAAAAAAACTGAAGTAATGCTACTGCTGCTGGTTGAATGCAAGTTTACATGTTATTAATGTTGAAAAGATGTGAATATTTTCAGCGCACAGCTCTGGGCAAGGCCTGAACACTTACATTTAAAGATTTTATTTTATATGCAGTACATACTAAACCAGGCAAGCAATGGAATGTTGCTTTGTTAAAGCTCGTACATGGCGATACTCTGGCATTTTTGTTATAATGAAATACATCCATGTCATTTACACATTGTTACATGTGAATAAAATGACAAAATATTTGATTATGTTTGTGTCTGAAGGTAGCAGCACCACCAGGTTCTTGGACATAATTGTGTAATTGATTGTAGTAGTACAGTATTTTGTCTTAAATTATAAATAATTGAGTCAGCATACAAACAGTTGGCTCATTTTAACATTAAGGAACATGTTGTATCATGTATTTTTTTTCTCTCTCTCTCTTTTTGCTCAGTTCTTGTTCTGGTTGTTGTTGCTATTGTGGTTATCACCATGGTTGTTATTTTTTATAATATTATTGATATTTTCTTGTGAGGGTTTTCAGCACCTCCCCCCACCCCCCTTCTTCAATGTCAGGTCCAGCATCAAAATGTGGTTCAACAAAACTCATAATAAAGACAGTAGAATCAAAGGGAGCCTCATATACATTATGAAGTTTCCCTTGGCAAAGCAAATTTGCTCAGCAGCAAAAGGCAGTTAGATTACCATTCAACTGTTATGATGCTGGACAAGACAAGAATTTAAAAAAAAAAAAAAAAAAAAGGAACATTTTTCTTAGTAGATGAAATTGGTATTTATTCAGGTGAACGAGAAATATTGCAATATTAGCGTTATCGCAATGCTGTACAGCCATATTGTATATCGCAAGTTTTTCCAATATTGTGCAGCCCTAATCAGTATGCATAAAGCATGTTCCAAACCTTGTCAGTGATTAAGTGCACATCTTTTCAAAGTGACAGAGCTTCACTTCATTGCAGTATTAAAAAGTGAACCCTGTCATGGATATCAGGACCCAGGATCAGATGTCTGGCCTTTTTCTGCGAGAGTGTCCAAGTCCATCTTTCTCAGACCTGGCCCTCGTTGTCCTCGTCTTCGTCGCTGCCTCTCTCTCCCAGCTGTACGGTGGAGGACAGAGCTGTGAATGAGACCTTTCATGAGGCGTCAATGTCACACTTGTGTGTCAAAGCCAGTGGGAAAAATGCCTCAGCTTTAGCAGTTCCCTCCTCTCAAAAACCCCACCAAGACAATTGCACTTATATTTAAATGTGTCTCTGAGCTTCAATGGAAAAAAAAGATCTTTGGACTACTGCATATAACACGAAAGTGGTGCTTCAGGTGAAACGTTGAAGGCAGTGTGATAGTCTTTGTGTTGTCTGTCTTCCTGACTTCCTCTGAAAACCTTGAAGCTGTTCCCAACACCTTCACATCACTTAATGGAAACGCTCTCGTTTATCTGTCTCCTTTTCAGCATGCAGCAGCTGCCGGCGCTGTTGAAAAGCACCACAACAGATTCCTCACAGCTTGTTTCATATTCCCTGTCATCGCTTAAGTAACAATAGTAAAGCAGGTTGTGCTCTGTTTTTAGTCAGGCCTGTTCCCTCTGATAAACTGCTTATTTCCAAACACAACCCAATACATTCTTGATGTTATTGTGTTCCATTGTTTGTCTTTCATTCATGTAATGACTCTAAAGGGAAAAGCATTTAGATATTGATTAATTGCGGTTAATAAAAGTAGAGGTAGACCTATTACACTGTGCTGATGGATGTTTTACAAACTGTGTATAAATGCAGAACTTGGCTCTAGGGAGGCACAGATCTACTGGTCAAACACTGGTATCAGTCAATGTTGGCCTTTTTGACCAATGCCAAGCTGATCTGTGAATAAAATGACATCCACTCATGGCAGTGACTAATGTTTATCTGTTGTTGTTGTACAAAAGATTGCCTGTCTGATGAACCAGCAGCTCTGTCATATGGCATCCGCATGAAGTGTCAAGTGTCATCCAGTTCTGATTCATGTCCACGTCAATATGCTGTCATGTATTTTTGTAAGTGTTACAATGAATCCTATATTATGTTCTGAACTGTGTGTCTCAGAAGTTAATGTAATTCAAGATTATTGAAAGATCTGTGAGTTCAAGTAGCTTGTGCTTAGCATGCTAATAGCTAGCAATGATTTTCTGACTAAAGACATATGTTTCCAATCTGTAGGTGTATCCACATCACAGGCTTGGGTTCTACAGACCAGAGGCTGATCAGTTTGAATGGACTGTTATGGGAGAATTGGCTCAGTTTGCTGAATAAGGGACTATTTTGTGAAAACTCTTGGTATGACCTTTGTGATGATCTATGACATCTTATCCAGAGTAGCAAATTATGATGCCATCCAACAGGGGTGGGCGATATGGTCAAAAAAAATATCTCGATTATTTTTAAAAATTTCCCGACAATGATAATCTGACGATATCCTTTAAAACATGAATTTCTTTCTTCTTCTTTTTTTTTTTACAAAAAATGCTTTAAAACTCTACTTGCTCACCAGGACATCTATGGATAGACACAGCGTTTCAGAACAACAGCTCTTGTTTGTTTTTAAAGTGCCTCATACATCTTCTGCAAAACATGCAGAAATCATGAAGTTTTACATATTCGTCCGACTGTTTCTTATGGTTTGTTCGCAAGTGATGGAACCGATTTGTCGTTGAACTGCTCTTTGCGGCGACCATTTTTCAGCATATCTTGCATATAACGTTATTATGACCGACTTCAGTCTTGTCAAAACCGAACCACTTCCAGGCTGGTGATGTGGACCCACGTCTCGCTATGAAATTATCCACTGAGATGGGAGACTCCTGCATGTTTCCTCCATGTGAGACGATTTTGTGTTTTGGTTGTCGCCGAGTCACCACGAGACTGAATCCTGTCCGCTGACTGGCTTTTGAAGCACGCATTCGGACATGCACCTTTCCTTTACCGTCTATGCACAGTCTGTTTGTTTTATTTTTGAGACAGTATGAATACTTGATAATGTAAAGATAATGTAAAGCCCACCCCAAGGTTCTACCCAGTGATGGTTTGGTTTATTCCATGATAAGCATGTCAGGGTCACCTACTACCGGTGATAATAAACCTGTGCAGCAGTAATGACACATGTAGGAATTGTATCGTCATCGTGCATGTCTCTTGTAAGTTATACAGGAACATAAGTATCTCCAAGTCAGTAGTGTACAAAAGTCAGTGAAAGTAACTGAGGGCAGATTTTACCTCAGATTTTACTTACTTTTTATGTTTCTGATGGACACTATATCACAGACCATGCTTCTCTCACCAGTCCAATCCACCGGGAACCAGAACTGTCACGCTTTCAATCACAGCTTTAATGACAAGTGCAAATATCTGGACAGTTATAGTCTCCTGACTGTCATAGACCAGCACTGGGAATACAGGATGGAGGCAGTTTCATCATCAACAATAGCTTTGATTAAAAATAAATGCTCTTTTGCAGTTGAGCGAAGCCACTCAGTGACATTTAAAGTTGATTTTGTCAGCATCTGAAACGCCTCCTGGGCAACATTCCAAAAGATGTGTGGTCTTCAAAGCAAATGGAATGTTTGAATAAGACAGTTGGGATACAGTGTCTTCTTCAACTTATTGTGCTTCAGGCTAGACAGAAACCGTATGATCATTTTACGGTAGTGTTTCGATGCAGAAATTACTAAAGTATTTGAAGGCATTTCAGATTTTACATTACGATTCAGATGCTTTCCACAAATGTGACCTTCAGTTCTGTGCACACCACAGGGAAAGCACACTCATTACCGTGCCTGAAATAATGGCAACAGAATGCAATAAAATGCATTGCAAGGTGCAATTAGAATTTTTAATATTTAGTTTTAAAGTTAAATGTACTTCTACAACAGGGAGTAATATTTAAGCGAAAAATCATGCACAACGTGTTAGGAAAAAGAGTAGAAAATAACCAGGCTTATTTTCTGGCTTTAAATCTCATTTTCAGTCAACGCTCTTCCCTTGTCACTATTCCTGTCATCACCGCTGCTGCAGCATTTTTTATTTATGGACTCTTCTATGTTTTCATTACCTCAAGCATACTAATTCTATACTATAACAGGATTTTGATGCATTTTTCTTCTTTATCACCTCTTGAGATTATCGTCCTCCTCAAAGTAAAATGAAATGCATATAAAATGTCTGGTATAGTAACCAGAAGAAATATTTTGTTCAGAATAAAACTTGTATTCTTTTTTCCTCTGCTTGCATATTTCTGAATGGAGGGCTTTTTCTGGGCCTCTTTCCCTCCTGCAGTTCTGTAAATGACTTGTAAACAGGCTGTTTAAGTGTGAAGTCACCCTATGCCCTGTTGCTTCCGCTCTTTATTCATCACACATACACATTAGAAAGAAGTATGGAGAATGTTTTTGCTGAAGAGTTGGGGGAAGGGATCTACTGCTATTATGCGCCTATAGGCTGATTTTCCTCAGAAATAAAAGGGAAACAGTTTAGAAAGTAAGTCTTTGATGAAAACTTTGTGGTTTATACTCTGTGGTTCAAGTCCTATTTGTTTTTTTTGTTTTTTTAATACTCATTATGCAAATGTTGGAGCTTGTTTAAGAAGTAAGAAACAAATCTATAAAGATGCTGCATGGAAAGCTGAGATGAAAAAAAAAGACAATAAGAGGATGGACCAATATTCCTCTGTAAACTTACTGAACAAAGTGGAAAATGATTGAAACAAATGGGGAAAGCAGAGCAGGAAGAGTGAGAAAGAAAGCAGATGCTGAGGAGGGAAAAGGAGGCGATTTACCTCATGCAGTGTGCGTGCAAAAGTGGTGTATAGATGAAACTGAAGTGGTTGTTTGTTACCATGGCGATACTGGGAAACGAGGGAGGGTGGAGAGCGTAAACAAGAAACCCCATCGATTTCATGGGCCAATCATCACCCGAAGTACCTGTTTTTCCGTTGTAAGAGGGTTGGAGTATTTATGTGCTAGGACAGTCCCTAAATGAACTGTGAAGGAGGTGAAGTCATGAAACAGTGGACATTCAGGTTCTCTTCAGCTCACAGTTCTTTGATTTTTTTATTTTTTTTTGTTTCTGGAAGGCGCTGCTGAGAGTTGAGCTGTCCTTTTTTCCAGAGTTCATCACTGTTTCTTTTTGGGCAGGCTCACTGTCTCGGCTATCACACAACATTATCAACACATCCTAGAGGCCTGGGGAACATGTAGCAGGGTCTGAGGATGTTTGTTTGGAGATAGAAACATCATGATCTCTTGGCTGGAGAAGGTACATTTATCCTGATGTATAAACACTGTATATAAACTGAGCTATCAGATGAATCTATACTGTATATCAACTGAGGTTTTCATTTGGAGGGGAGACTGGAAGGGGGTTAGTGGAGAGCTGAATATGTTTATTCAACATGTTCACCCTCCTAAACCCCCCCACCATTGCATGTTGTCAGTGGCTGGGCCTCTGCATCTGTCATGAAGGACAGACAAGGGGGAGAGTTCACAAGGCCTCTTCTCTCTCAAACTCCAGCTTCACTCAGACGTCTTTGTCCCTGCTTTTTGTCTCGCTGCAGGGACTTCCTTCTCCCCCGTCCCTCCGAGCTCTCCTGGGCTCCAATAACAGATCGGGGGCATCCTAATGAAGTGCCAGCGTGATTAGATTCAATTTGCCCAGCGTTTTCCACATGGGAGGCAAACCCTATCAGTCTTGAAAACACTTCCCTCCAGAAACAGACTTATCCCACACCTACATCCCTCGTTCGCCTAAAGCGTCCAGACTGTTTCTAACATTCTGCATTTATCTCCCACTATTTAGCAGTCAGGAGAAACAAAAACAAACCTGTTATCGCTCAGAGTAAGTCAATGTGGGCACTGCTGACCACAGTGTGAATACAAAAGCTGTTTTAATTTTGACGATGGAAGAAATCTACATTTTATTGAAAGAGGAAAAAGTTAAAAAAAAAAACAAAAAAAAAACATCTGGACATTGTAATTGATGGCATGTACTTGCATAACAGAGAGGTATAAAGTTGTTGTAAGATACTGGAGTTTCACCTTATTCGTCAAAATTAAGTTCTGGTGTTGGGTCTGGTTTCTGACATGAAATCTCTAGGAGATAATAATTTGAAACATACTACAGTGTAGAAAACTATTTCCCTTTACTAAGCACATTTTAACCACATTTACTCTTGGTGTAAGCACTGAAATGTTGGCTAATGTCACATGCATGAGTGAAAAATAGGGATGCACCGATCCGACTTTTTCAGTTCCGATGCCAATACCGATGCTGGGGCCTTGCGTATCAGTGGATACCCAATATCAGTCCGATATCATTGCCCCGGGGGAAGGGGAGTACATGGGGGGGGGTCGCAAGTGACGTCATGCGTGCAGGTAGGTTAGCGACTACTGTTTTACATCACAACAGTATAAATGACTTGGCACATACCCACGGAGGTGGGAGGGGCATACTGTCCAGCACATCATCACCCCCCCAGTCACAAATTTGTGTGTGTGTGGGGGCAGCAGGTAGTCAGTGATAAGCATGCATGACGTAGCCCGTGTTGCAAAAATTTTAAGGGGAAGGATCATTTGCTTTTACCAATTCCTGATCCAGCTGAAATGTTGATATCGGGGCCGATATTTGATCCTAATATCTGATCGGTGCCACTTTAGTGAAAACGGTTCTCAGCTATTTTTTACAACAGTTACATTAACCCATAAAGACCCAGCGCTACTTTTATGTCAGTTCTCAAATGACATTTTCTCTATATCTAACCTTTTTTAAGTGATTTAACACCATTTATTTATTATATCATCTTCTGTATTTTATCAGTATAAATAAGGTATTTTCCAATATTAAATTCACTGATCATGTAGATGTTCATAAAAGCTCAGATTAAAGTTGAGGGTTATTATATAAAAAATAGAAAACTGCAGAAAAAATGACTTTTTCAGTAAAATATAGCATTACCTGAACATAAATCAAGTGTTTCCATCCACTGTCATTTATTAAAACTCCATGGGTTTTAGTAGTGAATCAATGTCGTAGACGATAAAGGTGTTTCCACGTTCACTATGGAGCCTCTGAACGTCCAAATGGGTCATATCCGATGACCATGAAAAGATGACAAACTGCATTTTACACCAATTATTTACTTGTATTGACAGGATTAGTGGATCAACAGGTATGAAACATTTTAAATCAGTAGATGCATTTGGTCGGTGATAGATGTTTGTGTCTTTATGGGTTAAAATGAAACAATTACATTAAAATGTTTTGTGCTTGGTCGTTCAGTCGGACCTAAGTTGGAAGAATCTGGCTTATATGCATGTTCCTTTTTACAACAATGGTAAAATGTGAAGAAAAATTGTGTTTGTGTGATGGGTTGAAAGAGATGAACAGTTTGCTTGCCAATGTGTTCTTTTCCCAGTAAGAAAAGGTGGGAAAAAACTGCAGGATTTGGCCAGTGACTATGCAGCAGGGGAGCAGTCCATCAAGATGAGGCCAAAACACACAAGCTGAAAGGAGTTTTTGCCATATAGGAGAAGATGCTTCCGTTATAGCAGATCTATACCCAGTGGGATGTGAATGCATCCCTTGGCTTAATTGACCCAATTCTTCTGTGTATGTTTCTGATTAAGATGAAGTCATAAATTGGCCCGGTAATGATATTAAATTACTAGGCAACTACTTAAAGATGGAGGCACGCTGAAAGAAATTAGGTTATGTCGGAGGAAGGTAACAGAATAGTTGGAGCTAATTGGGTTGTTCATACATGTTCTGGTTGTCTGCTAGCGGCCACTAGAGAAAGGGTGACCACAAATGTTACATGTAATATTTTATTTTAATGTATGACTTTCTTTTCTCTGTAGCACTTTGAGATTCCGTTGAATGAAAAATGCTTTAGAAACGCAACTTATTGTTTTTATTACGATAAACTGTGCGTGTTTATTTTAATTTCACTTTTACACGTATTCCTCAAATGCCACGTCCCCATCAGTTGTTCTTGTCCACTCCTCATTAGTTTGTTTATTACAGACCTTAGAGTAAACTTTTCTTGCAAATGCCAAAAACTTAAGAAAACTGGATTGAATAAAGCGTGTAATAAGACGACGCCTCAGTGAATAAATGCATGACATACAGCGCCACATAGATCTCATAGATGAGGAGATTTGCAAGAAAAATAGATGAATGATGAGTTTGAGAAATTGAGGTTCAGTAATACTCTGCGTTCCAGATTTATCACCGAAACTTTATCTGAAGTCACTCAGCTCTACCGGCTTTTTTAGAGACTGGGGTTAGTGCTGGGAATCTGCAGGAATTTGATCAGTCATCATCCTAATGTTGGTTGTGCTCTGTCTGAATGTGGAATGATCTTTACGTCACACACCATGATTATGGGAATAATTAAATGAGGGAATTTTAAAGCAAGTACTCCCAAAACGTGTCCCAGTTGGTGATTTGTGTAGCCATGACAGCTGCTGCAGCCCAGATCTTGATTTAACTCTTACATCATTTTTTTATTTCCTAAAGAGCCTGTTCATATCTTAAAAAAAAAAAAAAGTTTCACCAGTGGAAACAGTAGAACCCTGCTAATGCTCTTTTGAAGCTTTTGCCTTTAAAAGCTACATCTGACATATTATAAACCAAATTAAAGTGGGCAAGTCTTTTGCTTTAAGTGAATTAACATCTCTGAAAGTGATTTACGAAACTATAGAGTGCATTTGTAAGTTTTTGTTATCGTTATAAGCAGCCATTCTTTCCCTTTCATTTATATGCAGTGTTTAAATCAATTTGCACCCTCTTGGAGCTTTCTTAAGTTGTACATTCCATCACAGTTTGCATGAAGCTGGCTGCAATTATTGTTAAAATCACACTACTGCAATGCTTTTTAAGTGCTGGACCGTGTTACCTCAATAGCAAAATTTATGCAGACTTTCATGAGCTCTCCTAAGTGGTAAAAACCTGTATTAATTTTGATACAATCTCTGCTTTTCTGCAACTTTTATTGCTTCCCCTTCTGTAAAGTTCATCACTTGCTTTACACTATATAATAAGCCTCATTAAAATGATCCCAGTGGTGCTCGCTCTTCTGTTCAAAGGGGTGAATACAGAACTTGGTGTGGTCTCCCTGAGGCTTGGGTGGTATGGTGAAATGGATTAACAGTGTGACGTCAGAGCGCTCTGACTGGAAAGAGCAGCATTATAAGCTCGCATAATTGTGTTCACGCTGGACAGTAGGTTAGTTTCCAGTCCATACTTAAGCCTGCGAATCTTCAGATGTGGGCACTGAAGAAGCCAGTGGAAATGAACACCGTGGCAGTGGTGTGTGTTATGGATGACAGAAAGGAAATTGCGTGCTCATATAGCACCAGATTAAATCACGGTTTTCGAATCGCTTCCAGTTTTACAAAGACGGGGTTTATTATATAACTCACTAACCTTGTTTTCCTCTTTTTTTGTATATACCTCCTTAGATATGCAACAACAAAGAAAAGAGGGGAAACCGTACGCTCTAAAGCAGTGTCAGACTAGATTGATGGATCAACTATTTCCCCATATTCGAGCTATTCTGCTAAGTAAATTATTCAAATGAATTCAAGTCAGTAAGGAGAGCTCACAGAATACTGGCTTTCTGAGGTACAGAGCTCATTTAGTTATGGTTGTTAGCAGAGTAATGGGTAATGCTGAGTGGAAAGTAGGTTGGTTTTAAAAATTAAAAAAAAAAAAAAAAGGCCTTTGGTCTTTATCTTTTGCCAAAGACCTTCTTGACTGTTTTATTAAAAAGAAAAAAGAAACTTTGTCTGAAGTATTTAAGTAATATGACCAGTTTAGGACCTTAATAATTGTGGTCATGCCCTCATTTTTGTTCCTGCAAAGACCATGGGACAAAAAGGTTTTATCTGCCTTCCAGAGCTTATAGTCAGTGTTTGTTCCAATCAAAAGTTGTGCTGATGACCAGCCACGATCTCAGTTTCATTTACAACCTTTCCATAAAGTGGCGTTAATCCTCACTGCAATGTTTCTTTTAACCCAGAGTGCTAATGTGAAGTGAAAGTCTGTTTAGAAGACCAGTCTAGACCCTTTTGACTCTGTGAGCTTGCTGTTGCCAGGCTATAAAAAATGGCGGAGGAGTTGCTACAATGTGCTTGTATAGAATGGCTTATGGCACAAACACGGCACTGTCGCGGGACAGCTGCTTTATGATGGTAAACTCCTTTCCTGAAAGTTGCGGACCTCCTGCTTACTCTCCAGGATAACCACATTGTACGTGAATTGACTTGACATGTTGGATTAGCTGGTTAAATTCAGTGATCCTTTACCTCAAAAGTACAATCCTGACATTTAGGGCATTCGAATACCAACAAAGACTGTTCAATCTTTCTCAGGCTTTCTTTTCTTGTTTTTTCTTGGCACAGTGCAAGGAAGATAGCAACCCGCATGTTAATTATGTCCCACATGGATGGAAAAGGTTACATGCAGAGATTAAGTCAAGAGTTGATGGATACAAACATGAAAAACTAGACTGTTACTTTGGCTAACAATGCCGTTGTTGTAAATATAGAAACTGTGAATAGCTTTTGTGCACAAGGGTTAAAACACTTACTCTATATTCCATTTAAGATCCTGCCAAACCATTGACAGAGAGATCTTGCCATCTTGGCAAGGGTCTGCGCAAATATGGCAGAAAAGGAAGGGGGGAAAGCAAGTGAAAATCAAAATCCAAACCAGAAACCAAGTCATGTAGGTTTGTTTTTTCATTTTCCTCTGTCATGCATACTGACTGAAACACATCTCAGCACCATGGAAGAATAAGACAGCGGTAAAGAGATAGACAGAGATGGCAAAAGTGGAGGGTTAAAAAAAGAGAAAGAAATGTTTGAGTAGGGGAGAAGAAAAAAGAGAAAGCGAGAAAATGGAATAAAAATAGGCTCATGATGGAGCTGGTGTCTCGATGAGGCAGCCCACTAACCTCAGAGGCGCCACACTCCCTGGCTTATCCCAACCCAGTGAAAAGGAGGGGCCACACCACAGAGCCTTTTGACTGCCAAGGCTCCAGCAGCAGGCAGACTCTGCTTCTTTCTGTCTGGTTGTTTGAGGTGGGAGGGGGGCAGGCATCTACAGACTGGATGAGAGGTAACCCCTCGTGCCTCAGTACAGGAGAAATGATGAGGTCCCAGCTAGATATCGCATCAGACCTGCAGGTTTTTTCTCATTTGTGTGACTTCAGTGATGCTTCTGTTGATCTAGCAAAGTTACAGACTCAGTGTGGGAGCCGGTTGCTACTGAGTCAGAAGCTTGACATTTGAACTGCCCAGGCAAAATGACTGTGCTCCAGTGTAGGTCACATCAATCGCAACAAGTTGGGGGCCAGCGGAGCAGACGTGGACCTGGCAGGAGGTCAGCGGTCTGAGAGTGAAATTCCACGGTCGTACTACCACTTCCTGTCGTCCTCTGCTCTTTTGTCGGATGCTGCTACGTAGCACGCAATTTGAGAAATCCTAATCCAGAAATTCTGAAGCAGCAAGGACGTTATGTAGTCCTTTTTTGATTTCTCTCTCCTTGGACTTGGTGCTGCATTTGAAAACATGCAAATCTCATCTATCAGGAAGTCTACGCTGTCATCTGGGAAATATTGACAGATAAGGAGAGGAAGAGAACTAGACAGCTGAACATGCTCATTCATCTAGAGGATATTCACTGGGAAAAAAGTATTTTCATATATCATAAATTTTACATATTAAGAGGATTAGGGGCCCGGACACATATTTTTCCCTCTTATTTTAACAAAGTAACATCTGGATTGTATTAGGTGTTTTTTTCCAGAAATGTATTGTGCTTCTTTCGATTTGTTACTTCACAGTCAGATTGAGTCTACTGTACATACATGTGAACAAAAAGCTGTTTTGTTTTCTTTTTGCACCTCCCCTGCATAAAACAAGTACAAGCTGTGTAATTAGAGGGCCAAGAATTGTAACCTATATTTTCAAGACCACAAAGGTTTGTAATTTGCTGAATGGTCACATTTCTTAGTTCTTCTATATCAGTGATTTGTAAGTTGAGTCTTCCTCTTGTTACCGAAATATTGCAAGATTACAGACTGATTTCATGGGGATAGTGTTTTCTGTTCCTTTGCAAATATTAAAGTCAAGTGGATAATATTATGTTTATATATATATATATATATATGTATATGTATATATATATATGTACAATATGGGTTTGCAATAGGGTATCTTCTACCTTGGCTTTGGCTGCCTTAAAACAATTTATCCAGACACACTTGTTTATATGTAACTCAATAAAGAAGACTGAACCAGCAATTCAAACAATTTTCACAATGTTTCAACTATAGTGAGTTTTTTTTTTGTCTAGAAAAAGCATAACCTCAAAATGTTTTAAATACAATTTTTCAACATTCTTTTTTTTTTTTTTTTTTATTATTAAACTTGTCATTATGGGACCATTTGGAGCAAATTAAGTTTCTTTTTTGCCCTTGTCTCAACCAGAGTTTTTTAATTTTATTTATTGTGGTCCTTGATAACACTCCTGGGAGAGTGTAGAGTTATAGCTTTATTCAAAACCGCCTGCTTTGCACTCTAAGACCTTTTCATCTGGTAGCAATCTCTCTGTGCACAGTGTCAGCCACCAAAAAGCCCAATCCATCAGCCAATGTCATGTGTGGCAACAAAATGTGAAAAGGAGTGTAAACGCAAAGAGGCATAATGTTCTTTTAACATGGAAAATACCAGTTTAATAAACTTAATCTATGTGTAATTGCTTTTTGGAAGCAAGAAAAATTAGGAAATTCTCCCTATTTATTTTAAGATGAACACTTAGCATTAAACAAAACACATTTTCTCTTTTTAAAGTTGCTGCCTTCTCATTGCTCTTAAAATAACACTGAGATTACGGTTAAATGTGATGATTTCATTCACACACAACAGATTGGCTTTAATTTATGTTGCTTTCATGTTTCATGAGACTGTCACCGCAGTGCGTTTTGGGTTTGATGTGGAAAATGAGCTGCAGATTGCATAAACTCCAACACAAACAGAGAAAATAGGTGCTGTGTGCATGCAATGTAAGTGATTGTTGCCAGATTATACGCACCATATGTATTCCTTCAGGAGTGTAGACCGCATTTCCTTTTTTATGAATTCCTCCCAAAGTCATCACATAGCAGAGCGATATTCACCTACACCGCCTAACCAAGTTCAGATTGTCTTGAGCCTGTTGAGACAGTAGGTCAAAGAAGGACAGGCCAGCCTTTAGCTATCTTCTACACATAAAACAAATCATATCCGCTCAACTTTAAGGAATAAGACCTGGGATAAATGGTAATATTAACTGTCTGTCTAAACAGATGAAAAGCCGTTCAGGAGCTTGCAGCCTTCTTACTCCTGCCTCAAGCATCGGCACACGGTCAACGCTGCCGTTTGTCCCTTTATGAAGGTCAATGAAGGGCTGCGTCACGGGATTACGGGGTTGCAGGATGTCTGCCCTCACTAGACTCAGGAAAGGAAATGAGAGGTGTCTAAATAAAGCCAGTTAAAATGAGTCAGGCAAAAAAGTGAATGAGCCTATCACTCCATTCACTTATGGCAAGAGAACAGATGGAATTGCATATGTAAAAGATAATATTGGGATACAAAGTGAAAGAGAAGACTGAAGACAACAAGATGGAAAAAGACAGAGGGAGACAAGAAGAAAACCTTGAATATCCCCGCTGTTGGAAACTGAGGCTGGCTCATAGTTTCTGAGTATTATTGAGTATCTCCTGTGGAGTACTGAAGGCTGCAGGGCAAAAGTGAACCTCTTATAAAGATAATACTAAAGACAAGCCTTAAGCAAAACAGATAAATGGAAATGATTCTGGTTTTTTTTGGTTTTTTTTCATATTGTCGACTAAATTTTCATATTACCTTGTGGAACTTCCACTGATTAAAGTTAAATAAATCTTTTAACCAGTTTCAGTTACAGTCCAGTTTCAATAATGCTTGAAAACGCAAGCAACAAGCATAAAAAAAATCTAAAATAAAACGCACATCCCATGTATGATATGATAGAGGATGATCATTTTTTGAAGGACACTTTTTTAAAATCTTATTTTTCAGTTTCCTGTCTATGTGTATTGACACAGAAAACTCAGTAGTTAAGTTGACTGCACTTTAAGCCAATAAAACTTATTGACCTCTCAGTCCTTTTTGTTTTGCCATTTACATAACTGTGAGTCGTTTTTACCAGGGTGAAGTGAGGCCCAGCAAGTAGCCAGCAGTAAGCAGCTGCTTCTCATCTTTCTCTACAAGCATGTGTGTTATGGCTTCGCTCTGATTGGGTATCACATAACCCCCTTGTATCTCCTGAGCCCTTTGAGACGCTATAGGCACTGCTGCTTTCATTATTGCACCGCAGAGATCTCAGTCTTTTCAGAAAAAGGATAGGATACTTGTTAATTATATGTAACATGTTGTTCAATAGAATATGCTTGTGTATTAGGTGACATTTATACAACTGAATGGTGTTTACCCTTTTTAAGTAAGGCACATACTTGTTGCAGGAAGACAAACCTTCATGAAATAACAGGTACAATATCTGCACATGGTGGCTCTCTGGCAGTTATTTGTTTACTGTTCAGAGTCAAGTAATAATAAAACTGTGTTTGTATAATTTACTTTATCCATGGCTGAATTTAAGAAAAATTGTCCATGAAATTCAAATTTAATTGAAGAGCCTGGGGGAGATAAAGGTTTGTGAACTCTGTTAAGTTCACCCTAACGGCACAGCAAATGCTCAACCACCATTCAGCATTACAACTCCATTTTCAGTGATCCAAACGCACGAAGAGATTTTCTCGCTCTTTCTCTGTAGTCAGGGGTCACTTGGTCAGATTCATATATAAGCCTGGTCTCATGCCAGACTCGAGCTTATGCGTTCTTCTGTTTAGCAAGCTGGCCTGCTCCATGGCTCCTCCACTTCCCGCATCCTGCCTGACGGTCCTTAGGTTGTTTGTGAAATGGAAGGAGAGCAGGACTCCTCTGGGAGGTAACAGAGAGGGGAAGGTCTGTCGCCCCCTCACCTCTGTGTTCCTGCAGAGTCCCATGTGACTCCGTGAACACTGGGCTTGCTCTCCTGCTCTTTAGGTTTCTTGTGTGCATTTGTCTGAGAAAGAGAGAGTTCTTTGCATTTGTGTGTTAAGGGTGGGCCTTTTTATTTTTTGGCATTAGAAGTGCATGTCACATTGAGTTAGTCCAGCAGTCTGCTGAAGTCTGGCTAGACTGGAGAACAATATTTTTTCAAGATTGCCCCGCAGTGCCAGTAGCCAAAAACGGAGGGATGCTGCTGTCTGAGCTTCTGCACATTCCTGCCTTTATTCTGCTCAGTCATTGTACTGTATCCTCACTGAAGGTTAAAATCTACATTTTATCCCATTTGTAATTACACATCATCTATGCCAGACTGGTAGTATCATTCCTCCTCTTTATGCAGTGAGCAGCAGTGAGGTATGCACACAGTTATTCTTATCTGCAGGATGCACAAAGCAGAGCGCAGGAATACTGTGGAGTCTGATTCAAGGGCGGGTGGGGTGGGAGGGTGTCTTGGTAAGATATGGTATTTTTTTCAACACTAAATTTCTGTGGTATTAATTGTAATTGGTTTCAGTTGTGTTTTGTGCAGTTTCTCATATTACATGCCACTAGAGTTTACCTCCCTATCCTGAAGCTCAATTACCTTTCCTTGTTCCTTGAGCTCATCAGATAGAGAGGGAGATTTTCTTTTCTGGGAAAAATTAAGGATCCATTTATAACAATAAACTAAACATTTTCTTGGATAAGGCATGAGGCAATGCTTCACTAGAGGGAAATTAGACTCCCTAATTTGTTCTCAGCAAAGATCGGGGACGACCCAAATTTCTTGCCAAGGCATCGAATCCATAGCACGGAAACTAAAGAACACAATTTTAGTTGCTGGCATGAATGAGTGCTTGTTTTTTTCTGAGGTGAAGGTATACCCAATCCTTTTTCCCATAATATGAAATCCAATCCACGCTTGATTTTTTTCCCTTTTATTTTCAAAGCAGTAAGAAAGAAAATGTTGTGGGCAATCATGTACACCTCTAGTGGCCTACTGATTTGTGTTGGCTGTGTGGTTTCTCTCGGCAGCTGTCTGAGTCCAGAATTGCACAATACCCAGGTGGGGGTATCCATGACCAGGACCAAGCGAGAGTGGTACACTTGGGTTGCCAGCTTTAGCACGAATTCCATCAACACCGGCATGTCTTCTGTCAGCTGCACTAATCTGAAGCTGACAGTTGTATAAATAGGGCAGTTAAATGGTAGATCTCCCTTTTGTTGACAATGTCCATGCAACTCCCAGTTAGACATGCAGTTGTTCACCTAATTGAGAACAAATGCATCCTTCATCACCGCTGTCATCGAAATCAAGATTCCTCATAAATGATGGACTTATAGAAAACATTATCACAAATGTAAAATCAATTGGTTTCATTAGAAATGTTCGTTTTCACGCTGAACGTATTATAACACTGCTGTATAAACAGAATTCAGTGCAGGCGCTTGTCTCTTGCAGCTGTTTTTAATTGATTTTTGAGAACAGTGAGTCGTATGACTTCAGCTCCAGTAAGGGTGACAGGAGAAGCTTGACCGGCAAAAGAAATACACCTAATGTGAAAGACTTGGACATGAAATAACCAGAGTAAAAGTCAAATGCGGTGTTCTTTTCTTGTGCCGTCTTAGATCATCAGGGTGGGCTGGGACAGAGGTTAGGGTTCAAACAATGGTCAAAACGGGCTTTGCGATCTCACATTGTCTGGAATATTGGTAAATCAAAGACTTGCTAACTCGCCAGAAAAATTTTCTAGGAGTATTAATTGATTTAGTATAAAAACAACACTGAAAAGGACTTTCTCCAAGTGCTCTGCCTCAGCTGCTCTTAACCACGTCTGGTCTGATCTGTTTTCTCCATTAGTCCAGAAGGAGGCCCGTGGCTCTCCGTCTGAAGGGATATGTAGTGTATGGTCTATTGGCACATAACATCACACACAGAACTGAAGCGTAGGTTTCAAAACATAAACCACTAAAAGCCTGACAGGCTGAGGCTATATATTCTGTAAGTCAGAGGAAATAAAGAACACAGGTGCACCTAAATGTCACTGTTATACCACCTTGTCTGGCAAAGTTTACAATGCAAACAGCAGTAATCAGTAAGTAAAAAGGAAAAAAATTAAAAACCCAATATTAATAATGAAAAAAAATATGTTGCTTCAAAAGGTGGTAAACTATATGAGCATCTTTTAAAATATGAATTCTCAAATGGGTGATGAACATCTTCTAAAATGTGAATTTTCAGCCGGGTGACCATTTGGGAACTCCATTGACATACTGCTGTGGTTTTAAGCAAGGCCACGCAGAGCATTTGTTCAGTGCAGAGGAAGTCACTGTGCTGAAAGGGAGGATGGCAAACATATTGACTGACCCAAAGGGATGCCTGGATGTCCAAATGACTCTACCAGAAAAATGGGGGGAGACAGAGGTCAAAAAGCTGGAGTAAAACTGATTAAATCTTTGAAACAAGCTTGGATCTGTGAATTTATTGACTTCTAGCAGCTGCTCTGCTGGCGACGATACAGTGGCTATTTAGAGAGCAGGTTTTTGTTCTTTCATCCTTTTGTCCGGAGTCGGTGCCATGAAGCATGACGCTTGCTGCAGTGTATTTATGCGACTGTTGATTGTTGGCTTTGTTGGTTTGTGTATGGGTGGTTTGTTATTTCCGTTGCCTCCTCCATTCTTTCCAGAACTCCGTCCTCTGTCCTTGCTCTGGCAGTGCACATTGTTGTGTCACTTGTGGTGTCAAGTAGCAGGTCCACCAAAGTCATCCAGAAGCCAGGCCTGGAACCGTGAGAAAAGACTGCTGTGTGATTGGATTAGCTTTTGAGCGCCACGTTGGTTAATTAATGAAAATGACCCAGGAACACAGAGTGAAGCCATTGTCTGCACAGTGACAGAGTCCTTGCCCATCAACAGTATCCTTAACAGGATTTCACAAAGTACGCCAGGCGTTCTTAATTTGTTGGCTTAGATGACTACAGAAGTGCCTTGGCAGCTGAAGTGTTGTTTCACTTTTGTTTTGCAGTTGAGGAAATTCTAACACTAGTGTTTCAGTTCAGATTCATGTATTTGAATGACTGAATTAATCTGATTTATATTAAAATTAGCAAATCACTTCTTTATCTTCTTGTCATTCACGTTTGTTTTTTTTCTTTTTTTTTAACCACCACATCCTAAGTGCTGTCCAGTGATTTAACCCTCGTTTCCATTTAGTCAGCCAGCAGCTCACACCTGTGGATTATGGCACGGTTTAATGCATTCATTGCACATGTGAACAGTAGCTATGGTTCACTTGATGATGTGTGATTCCTTCCCTCTTTCCGTCATCCTTTCACTCCTCTTTCTTTAACTTTCTATTGAAGGGGGGATGTAAATGTGGGCTGGTATTATGAGGGTGATGACCCCTCGGGGTCTTCTGAGAAGTTCAGCAGAACCAATGTGACCAGATTACTTTGCATTCCACAGTGCTGAATGGCTCTCTCTGGAAACTATTACCTGGAATTACCTCAAATCAAAGACTTCTTCCTATTATCTCAGCAGGATCAGTCAAAGCAGACGGCTCCGTGGGCTGCCAATGAAGATGTTAAAATAACATTGCGTATCAGTTCCCTTGACAACCACTGTATGTTTGCACCCAAATTAGTCAACCTGCTGGAGTTTGATTCATTTTGATTAGAATTAATTTAAGCCAGTAAATTGAACACAGTAAATTCCTAAGCATACATTTCTGAATGGTGTTCCTCCACATACAGGCATCTGTCACCCACACTTGTTCTTTCCCCTCAGCCTCTTATTTCAATCAATACTAACACCTACTAACACAGACTAAATGCTTCCAAAGGCACATGTCAATGAAGACGCACCTGAAACAGTGGTGTGCTTTGTGTCTGCAGCTTGTGCATGACACGGTGACTCTTGTGCACCCAATGGACTTAACAAAAGTACTATTATATGACTGGAAAGTTTATTTTAATCCTCAGGCACAAGACCAAACACTGTTTTGAGTAGTATAATGGCTTGGGAATAGCAAGAAGATCCTTATGCTGTATCTTTGTGGTCAATAACTTAACAAATATATATTAACTTAACCCTAAAAGGACCTAAACAGTCACCAGCGAGCGAAAGCATCTACTGATCTAAAACGTTTAATTGCGTTTGAACCACGAATCCTATTGATATGTTTAAATAATGTGGGTAAAATGGAGTTTATCTGCTTTTTACAGGCATCACATGTTTCTTTTTGTGGATGTTCAGAGGCTCAGTAGAGAACATGGAAATGGTGTCATTTTTTGCATCAATAGCCCCTTTTCCACAGCACCTCTGTTACGGGAATATTTCACCTTTATTTCGGAACGACGTCTGTGTAAACAAAATGGTGGGAACATTTGGTCCCACCTCTGTCACGGCTTTGTAACGCCTCTGGAAGTAGTAACAGAGCCGTGGTAAAGGTGCAATCATGATTCTGGAACGCTGTGTAAAGGGAACATCACTCGTTCTGTGACCGAGGTGCCGTTTTGATGATGTATTGTGTGTGTGACCCCATTCTAACATTTGTGGAATGGTGAAAGACGGGCCGACTCTGGAGAGGTTAGCAACACCGCTATGCTCTGGGTATTTCCAACGTGCAAGTAATACGTCACACTATACGCTGCATCACCGCCCCTTTGATTCTGGAACACAGGTCTGCTGTGTAAAAGTCCAGCCTGTCTCACCTCTGTTACTCCTTTGGCTTGGCTGTGGAAATCGGTCAGTTGTTCAGAAAGGTGGGATCACCATCTCACCTTTTTTCCAGGACCTCTGTGTAGAAGCGGCTAGTGATTCACAAGTAAAAACCAAGTCGTTTGACAAATGACAGCAGTTGTAGATGCTTGATTTATGTTTAGTTAATGATATGTTCTGCTTTTTTCTTTCAGTTTTCACTTTTTTGATGTAATAACCTTTGAATTTACTCTAATCCTTTATGAATATCTATATAATCAGTAAAGTAAATACTGGAAAATACCAAAATTTCACTGAAAAACGCAAAAATACAGAGGATAATACTATGATAAATGGTGATAAATTACCGAGGAAAGGTTAAACATGAAGGTTGTTATAAAAATAGTCCTAGATCTTTAAGGGTTAACCATATACTATAAACAGATTCAGAGTATATAGTGAAAATGACATAAACTGTCTTTCCTTAAGCTTCTTGAATCAATAGACTTCATACCAGAAAGCCTTACATAAGGGGTTTACCCCTAAATGTTAGCGTGCTCCCTGTGTATAAGACTTCTAATGGCTCTAAATTTGTATTCATGTATTTCATGTTCCTCTTTGATGTTTCTAAATCTCATCTAAAATTTGGTAAAGCATGAAAAGTACCTCTTTCTTCTCCATGCTTTTCCACCAAGGCCTTTTGTTATTCTTCTCCCCCCACAAGTGCACAAGTGGCCATGGTTTCAAGTTTCTCAATGGCTTTAAGAGATTTAGAATCACAGGGTTTTCAAAGCATTCACGGCAATAAACTGCACGTGTTTTTTGCATACGGGATTTGGTTTGGTCATTTCATTGGCTGTGGTCTCAAAATTAATTTCTAGACGTCGACGCATCTGTTTGTTTTTTGCTGTTGGGAACAAAAATTAAAACTTAAGTAGGGGAACTGCAAGCGGATAGAGCAACGGTTTTACTATGTTGTGATCATGGAGCAGTGCAATTTACACAATGACAAATAAAAGTAATTAGTTCCCCTTCTTGATTTAATTTGGGCTACTCTGGGGGCCTTTCACTGCATTTGCTTTGGGCTTGGTGTCGAGTCCACAGCTACATATAGTTGTGCTTCTCGCTTTAGGAAACTAAAGAACAGGCCAAAGACAAATGATCTACTCGCTCTATACAACTGTGGATCCTGGGAAGCCTGCCCATACAAGTGCATTTTTTGTTCTCTGGGTGCAAAAAGGTTTTTATACGATGTTTGCGTGTGTGTGAAGGATTTAAATTTGATGGCGGGGTGTGTGTGTTTCCAATCGTAAAACCTAAATTTTACCTTTTGAGAGAAAATTCTAACAATATGTGGGAAAATCAGCATCTTGCTTCCATTGTTTGGTCCTCTTTATCTGACTTTACAATAAGTCTGTATAAAACAGGACTAGTCTTTAATTTCCCCTTTGATTAGATTGGCAAGGAGTTCTATTCCTTTTTTGGTTTCCCTCCAGTAGACTTCTGTGATAGAAAAAGTCCTAATCCCCAAAGTAAAGGGGTCTGTTGTGGGGAAACTCTTATGAGAACATATGGTCCCAAAGTGTGTGGTTCCAGGGTTGTGCCTGGGGCCTTTTAACCGGATCACCAGAGCACAGCGGACTTTCTTACATGCGTCATAATTTGCATAAGTTCATAGTTAAAGTAGAGTTGAGTTTGATGAGATCAGCAGTTTGGTTATTTCCATGACACAGGACAGTGGAAAGGAGTTGTTCTTCCCATACGCTTTGGTATAAATATTAAATTCAGACAAGGTGTGAAAACATTCATTTTTTTACTACAGGATCTCTGCAGTCTGTGTCCAACACTATCAAGATGGAAGTTGTAAATAGGTTTATTCCCCTGTTGGTCATTCTTAACTCACACCACACTTTGGGTGGGAGTAGCATACAGAGCTCAGCGATGACCCACCATTGAAAAATGTTTGACATAAAAATGTGAAAGAAAGACACGGCTCTAGAGTTCAGAGGATTGTGGCTTTACATGTAAGGTTATGTACTTGACATTCAGAGTTAGTACGATGAAAACTAGATGTGGACCCAAAGTGGTAATCTAGCTGTTAGGGTCTGTGCATAATCAAATGTCTAATGCAAGAATAGTGGGTAATTACTGACTCATGCTCTTCCGCATTCACAGAGGTGCATTAGTATAGACAGATTTGCTTTTAAAGCACCTACGCAGATTGTGTCAGCGTTAAAAGGTATGAATCAAGGGTGAAATTGAGGAGTTGGATTGTGCGGCTTTATGAAAAACCTTCAACAAGCTGAAAACATGTACCCATAAGAAAACTATAAGGATTACCATGAGGGTGTATAGTCATTGAACTTTCTCAGTTGGGTTTTGTATTATTGGGGCACATTGTCCTTGTGATAATAACACAGTTTATATAAATCTCTGTCACCTCAAAGGAAAAAAAAAAAAAAGCCTAGAACATGAGAATTAGGTTAGTAATTAGTTTATTAATACTATATATTAGAAATGTCACAGCCTAAAATCTGAATATGGGAAATATCTTTGAAATATGTACCACATAATACCAAGTAAGCATAAAAGAACCTTAAATAGTGCAACTATGCACAATTCAATGCTTGTAGAAACAAGAATATAGTTATAGTAGGCTTAATAATGACAAAATAATTTAATCTCAGTTTGTTTTTGTTTGATTTGTGCAGGAACTAAATCATAGATATGCACTGCAATGATTATGTTATTCCCCTGCTTCTGTTTATGTAAAGAAAAACACTTCTCAGCAGGGCTTAAGAGTCTGCGCTATGAATCTGAAGGATCAAAGTGAATTTGATGCCGTTTGTTCCCACTGATGTGTCAAAGTCACTCCAGGATAAACAATTGTCGCAGTTAATGTGCCTTGTTCACTGAATTCTAAATAGAGCAAACCTAAATATTGCTGTTGAATGTAAACTATATCTTTGTATGATCACTGACTTGGTACCCTCGATGTTGGCTGATGTGCAAAATCCTTAAATAAATACATGTACCCACTGTGTATCTGCTGTATATCCAACATGTGCTGTGCTGTGCTGTTATAGATGTGACAGATACTACATGTTCTAGACTGAGGTCACTTTTCTTAGCATAGCCTCGGGGTTACCTCCTCCATTTGCTATTTTAACATCAACTATATTAGTGAGACGAAACATCAGCCCACACCTAAATTATGACCTGGTGAAATGTTTCGTACTCTGTTTTTCTTATTGAATCCAGGGTAAACATAGATCTGAGTCACTACTTATTCAGTTTTATACTTTTACTGGAGTTAAAGGTAAGCTCTCACCAAATGAAATATTACATCATAGATACACGAGACAAAAAGTGTTTCTTTGCTGAGGTCATTCAGCAATAAATTGACATATTCGAGCATAGAATAGTCTTAGTGTATGTATTTAGTTGGTGCTGTGTGACTGTATACGTTTTTAACCTTATAACGCCTATACGCCTATAATGTGTTTTGAAGCCCTCTACATGATCAGTGTGTTTTTTTTTTTTCTTGAAAAACCTGATGTATACAATTAGATACATGCAATACACTGATAATCCACCAGGGGGGATGAATTCGTTCACCAGAGGCCTTTCCAGTGACACTACAAGACTGTCAAACTTTGCCAATTTTGAAAAGGAATTACCAATTTGTTAGACATGTTTGTGTTTTATTAAGTTTTTGTTTGTTCAAAAATACGAGTATTTGAGCATTGAGACCCCATGTATCAAATATGATAAAACTCATACATGGAAATGGATGTTCAGAAGGACCAATAAAGAATAAAGAACTGGAATTTTCTGTCAGTGACTTAATGGTTCAGGCTTTACAGGGTTAATTTGCAGCAGCTTTCTTTCTTGTCAAATGTGATCTTCTCTTTTTTAAATAACTGTTTTTTTTTTCCACAAATATATTTATTGTTGTCTTGTAAAGAACTGGGTCTTATAAAAGTCCTAAATTTTAAGGTAGATAAGTAAGATTTTCAGGTTTTTCATGCGAGGTTACAAGACATTTCTTTAAACCATTGATTAGGTCCAGTTCCTTGAATGAATGAATGAATGAATGAATGAATAGGCAAAAATGTAACCGTTTTTTTTTTTTTTCTGGTTACTTAAAACTATTTAGTGAAGCAGTGCAAAATACATCAGCGGAGATAACGCATTCGATTAATCTAAAAATGAACTTGAGTCTCTTTCCAGAAGTTCTGAAGGCAAGGTCACATATGCAATTAAATAAAACACCTATTTCTCTGTTTAATACAAGTATCATTAAGGATTAACTTGTGTAGTTTTACATTGGTGACATATGTCCTAAATAGATAGGTGTGATTCATTAAATGCAGTAATAATTCAAAAGATCCACTGGAGAATACGGGTATTGATCCCGGTACCGCTCACATGCTAAGTTGAGCGTTCTACTATTTGAGCTAATCCCCCTCCTCGTACAGTAACAGTCTGAACCTGCTCTTACCTTCATAGTCATTGTCTGAAATGTTTGCATATTGTTTTCATGCGTCGTGTTTCTCGTGCAGTCCATCTCCGATACACTAGTGATAAAATGCCACACACTCAGGTCCACACCGCTTTGCTTCTTCAGCACATTTCCTCACTCCTCCATGTCCGTTGCTAATATTCTCATTAGGGTCAATGAAATGGCCGTCTCACATGTTTTCACAGCCGGTGTGTGACATCATCACATCTCAAAAGCACCTCATAAACACATAGTCCTCGTCTGAGCTCGGGTCTGGGAAAGCTTATAGCCACCTCTCCACCCTCCCGGTCATTGTCTGTGGGGTGACAGTGATCTAAGAGACCGTGAATGACGAACAGAAAAAAGAAATACATTTGAGAAGATTAGAAAATTTGCATGTATATAACTCCCCTGACGTTTCTGTTCTTTGTTAACATCAGCATGCATTGCTTATCAGCTCTGAGGTGATCTGACTGGACACTGTGAATGCGGAGAAGTTACATTAATACTGCAATTTCTGGAATGTCTACAAACACTACAAGAAGTGTATTAATGTAGTTCTAATCAGGTGCAAGATCGTAGGTCAATTTGAAATAATACGACTGAGGATTTCAAGTGTGTGAAGTGTGTTTCCTAACATTATTGTCCTTTAAACCTTTATGCATGGGCCACACAAGGTGCAGAACAAAACATAAAATATCTCTAAATCTGAGGCTTTGATCATTAAGGTGAATGTTTGGCAAGAAACAACAGTTTCACCACAAAGCTGTATAATGGGGCTCAGAGGCAGTCATCCACCAGCCTTCGACAGTTTGTTGGCATGCTGAATTATTGTGAGCACGTGCTGCAAAGGAATGCTGATATCACCTATTAATTATTGAGCACTAATTAAAGCTATTTCACAGAGTTGAGAATTTTGGGTCAAAATGAGCACATGGAAAATGAACAAATGAAAAGACAGACGGACTGTTATAGAATAAAGCTGGTTTCTTTATCACCTCATCTTAAACCTATTGCCTCTGATGGATTTCAGAAGACTGCCATGACAGATACTGTAACGTACAGGAAAAGATCATTCAGTTCAACCTCGACTATGTAACTCGTATTCGCACTTTGACTAGTCACAAGCCTTTGCCCCCTGAAATTAGATGTAATCCCTTTAAGGAGTGGTTGATCTGCTTATCGTTTCGCTACACTCAGAGCCAGTTTCTCCCCCAAAGAATCTATCATGTGACATCTGAATTTTTAACCCATCAAATGGGCTTAAGTTATACTAGTGCTGCAAAGTTTCAGAGATCCCATGACTTACCAATAATCCACGGTCGCTATTTGCCATTGGCTTTTTGGATTACAATATGTTTTCTTTGTGCCATTTTCCTTTTCTGCTATTAACACTGAAGCAGCCTCCATAGCCTTCGCTTTGCTTTATGAAAGCCACAACTAATCCCTCATTACCCCACATTCAGGCGTTTATTGAAATGTTTTCAAGCCTTGTATGTGGTCCTTCTGGATTAGTGGATTCAGCATAACACAAATGAGAAATTCCAATGCATCCATACCACAATACATGCAAATGGTTAATTCCTCTTTTAGTGTGGCTTTTCAATGACCTGTGTTATCTCAGGTTTTATGTTTTTTGCAGTCTGCCATGTGCCGTCATGCTGATCTATGAAAGCCAGAGCTCCTCACAGCAGCTCCAGTTAAAGATACTTTTGTTAGATGCTGCAACTGTTTGCAGTTGAAGGGAATAGGTGCTAGTGTGCTGATGTAATCTGTTAAAGGGAAGGAAAACATTGTATAGTTGTTGCTGAATGAGCCGTGGAAGGCCTCAGCCTAGGAGGAAACAGAGAACTGGGGTTAGGAGGATTAGAGTATTTTTTTTTTTTTTTTTTCCCAGTCTTCAGCTTTACTTTTCCACACCTTCTCCTCACAGTTTTTGCCTTTTATCTTTTTTTTTTTTGTGTGTGTAAAATGGTGCTAAATTTGTTTCTGGCCTCACTGCACTAAGCTCCCCTCTTAACACCTTTCAGACACATACAGACATATATTCTTGTGGCACATTAAAGAGTAAATGTAAAGGTAAAAAATAAGTACATGAGATCAAAATTAGATCCATTTGCAGTGTATTTTTAAGGCCAACAGAAAGACTCATTTCAATGGTGAAAGAAGAACCTCAGACTTAAGCTATAAGCATGTGGTCACATAATGATTATGGATTGTCTTGAGTGGTGTTGGAGTTTTTTTTTTATGTGGTTTTATATTCCGATCGTGCTTTCAATAAAGAGAGGACATCAGCAGTTTTTCAAACCATAATAGAGTTCAAACCATAATTTTTCTACGCTGCCAGTAAAGCAGTACAAATACAATATGACCTGCAGAGTCTGGATGAATTGTTGTGGTTTTCTATGTCACATACCAAATGTGACGAATGTCTACTGAAAAGTAAAAGCAGGCGGGAGAATCACCAACAAGACCAAGACTATAGTTTTCAGAGGCGTTCTACAACATGTGATCTTTCACATGGGATTAGCTGTAATGTTTTCATGTAGACCGTTGTGTCATAAGGCAGGGTTAATCAGCACTGCAGGGGTGCCATGTACTCCATCTGCACATTTGATCTCCTACTGTTATGCTCAACAGGGCCACATTTATCTTCTCCTGCAAATCAGCCTTTTGCTTCTGGAGAAATTTTCACTTTCATTTCACAGTACTGAAGGCATCAATACTAAAATAATACTCCCTAAAGATTTTTTTTTTTTGTACAAACCAGGGATGTGACTATTTAATGGCACAGGAAAAATCTTTTAAATTCTAACCCAGAACTATTTTGCATCAAAACTTCAATAAAAGATCTGAATACTTTTGCAAAGGCTCGTTCTAAAGAAATAATAATAATGGGTTCAACACCATTTGGAGCCTGCTGCTTCAATCTCTCCCTTTGGATAGTCTATCAAACAGCGTTCAAGTAAAAAGGCGCAAATGGGTTTATATCCTGGTAATTCGAAGATTAAAAAAAAAAAAAAAAAATCAAATATTTGTAGATGTCAGTGTATTACTGGCAAAAAGAGTAATCGCCCTCTCATAGAGAAACATCAAAAGACCAAGAGTAGGTAGGTGATTGTCTGAGCTATTGACAACTCTGCCTTTAGAGAAAAATGCTTATACAATAAAACATCAACAATATAATTTTCATCAGATCTGGGACCCTTTCATTGTGCACATAGCATAACAGACATGACATGTATGATGGAAGCATAACATGTAAACCAGGGGTCTCAGACATGCGGCCCAGGGTCCAAAACTGGCCCGCCAAAGGGTCCGATCTGGCCTGTGGGATGAATTGGTGAAATGCAAAAATTACACAATCAAGGATGTTAAAATCATTTTAGGTCAATTCAATCTAAAGTTGGTCAGGCCAGTAAAATACTAACCTATAAATAATGAAAACTGCAATGTTTTTCTCCTCGTTTTGGTGTAAGAAAAGTAAAATTACACAAAAATATTCACATTTACAGACTAGCCTTTTACAAAAAAATGTAAATAACCTGAACAAATATGAACAACCTGAAATGTCCAAAGAGAAATATGTGGAATTTTAACAATATTCTGCTTGTTACTAAATGTGTATTTGTGGATTCACTGTGATCTGTACGGTACAATGCACGTGTGTAAATAAATAAATTGTAATATTTTTAAAACTGCACTTATTTTTCTCAATAATTTTCAAGTTGTTCATGTTATGTTCAAGTACAGTTCGTAGATGGAAACATTTTCATTATGGCATTTTACTTTTTTTCACTCAAAAACATATCGAGAGTTGACATTATTCATAAGTTCTTATCTTATTATTTATATTATTTTACTGGTCTGGCCCACTTTATATTATATTAGGTTGTATGTGACCCCTGAACTTAAATGAGTATGACACCCCTGATATAAACAGTAGCCCTCTGCAATGTTCAATTCAACAGAAATGTAATTTTTTTATTAGTTATTTTATTTATCCTAAATAAAATAGAATATGACTTACTAACCTGATCACCAAACCAAGAAATAAAGCAAATATGGGTGGGGTTGGAAGTGGGATTGTTTTGATTTGTTTGTTCAACACATGTTATTGTGCTTTCAGGTTATGTGTGAAATTAATAAAAAAAGAATGTTGGTTAAAAAAAATGGTGCAAATGATGTAAACTACTCATCTGGATTAAACAAAGCAAATAGAAAAGAGCCTTTCACAGGATAATACCTACAGTGATGAATATATTTTAGCTGGAAATCTATTCTTTAACCCTAAATGATGCTGGTGTAGCGTCTCATTTCTTAGACTACTATCAGTTTGTTGAGAACATAAAGATGAGACTTTCAGGGGTAAAAAGTAATGCATTCTGATGAGTCTGGATTGAGCCTATTCCAGCCTAATGGACGCATCATGTTGAGCAGAGAGGTGGATGAAGTGATTACCCATCGTGCCTAGTGCCTATAGTACAAGCCTGTTCTGATCTGGGGTTGATTCAGTTGATCAGGTGCAGGTTGAGCAATGCTGTGTGTCCATGAAACGATGTCAGCTACAGCATGACCAGATTTCTCTATTAATGGATCAACCCCGTGGTTTATTTGATTGTTGTTTGTTCTGATATCCAGCTAATTCTGTAAAGCCCTGTGAGGCAACCTTGTTGTGATATAGGGCTTTACAGATAAATTGAATTGGATCTGAGTTGTGTGGTTCGGGCAGCATAAGACATCATTTTCACACATGGATCGGCCACCAGAGTCCAGACCTAAATATCACGAAGACCACTTTCCACAGGGGTCTGACTTTCACATCATCAAAACAATATCTTGGCAAAAAACAATGCAACTCTGGATGAAAATAAGTGTTGTGACACTTATTATGACATTGCATAAGTACCATGTGGCATAAACAATGCCACGGCGAGTGCATCCTGTAATCAAATCTAAAGGTGGTGCAACGAAATATGGTGTGTGATTTATTCATTTATTTATTTATTTATTGGGTGGAGCATTTGATTCATATGATGTTAACATTACAGACACTCATCACCATCCAAGGCAATGGTTCCCAATATTTTAACATCACATATTTCTGGCAACCCCAGACATTCAAAACGGAGACTTTTTTTTTTTTTGCAAAAATTAATGTGTTTCTGTTCATGTAATAGTTTGCTATACTATGTTGCAAATAAATGTTAATTTTAGATGGCATTTAGGCTATATAATATATATTATTATGGACGGAGGCAGAAAAGCCAGGTGTAGATTAATGCACAAAGTGAGAATTTGATTTTCCTTGGTCAGGATATGTACAGTCAGTCCAGCTTGGATTTACAAGGCTGACAA
>JAPQRP010000006.1:31126189-31142617 GCA_037367295.1 Apogon hyalosoma | reverse complement strand
TATTTGTTCAAACAAATGTACCTTTAGTTGGACCAGGCATTAAAATGAACAAGAAATTGAAGAAAACAAGGGTGGTCCAATAATTTTTTCTGCAACTGTATTCATATCCAGTTGAATGGTGTCCAAGTGCATCCACCACACAACTATAAGGACCCATGTTCTATTTCAACTCCAATTAGGTTTCTATGTTGAGTTTGCAAGTTCTGTGTAGATTTCCTCGTGGTTTTACAGCTTCTCCTGCCGTCAAAAACAGGTATATGTATAAAAATTCTCCTGTCATTGCATTCAATGGAAGCTTGCTGCTACATAAGTGCTAATGCTAGGTGCTGTGTTTATCAGGATGGGTAAATGCAGAGACCAAATTTCCCTACAGAGATAATAAAATAAGTTAAATTTACCCTTAATCTTATTGAATTACTTGTGTTTGTGCTGATGCAGTCCAACGTGGGACATTACTTATCACATTTACTTGATGCACAGACTGGATAAATCATTCAACCTTGTGTCAAAAAATCTGAATTAAAACTATAAGACTGATATGGTACTGGATTTCTTGAGTATGGCATTAACTAAATAGTTTTACGTGGTATTTTTCTATTATTTAGTTTGTCTTTAGGCAGAATCACAATAGGAAAGTCTATCAGCTTAACTGTACTGTAAAACAGCCACTGTCTGGAGGAATAATACAAACTGTCACATTAGACATGCAGTTCATGTACTTACAGTAAATGTAAGTGCAGTGCTGGTGAGCTATTGATGTATTTACATAGTACATCATTGCATAAGTGGTTTTGTCAAGCATGGTCAAGTACCAATCTTAATGGCACCAGCTACACTGTGAAATATTACCGTGGAGACATTGTAAAACATTTGAATCTAAAATGCATCTCCAACAAGACAAATGATGTGTTCCTAAGTGTTGGCATCAGTGCAAAAAAAAAAAAAAGGTCATTTAAATACCTTATTCATGTGGTAAAAACAAAATTCTTATGCTCTTTGCAAAAAAAGAAGATTTTCCCGTCAGCAGTTGTTTGTGTAATCCTCCCATGAGACTGGACGACTACACAGTGACACTCTGTTTCTGCTTTCCAGACTGTCTATTTTAATTACTGTTTTTAACCGAGCTCAAACTAAATTACAATGGCAGTACAGTTGTCAATAAACATATCTTTTGCTTGGGGTGACTCCCAAAGCTCAATCAACTACCCAAAAATCTCTGTGTTTTTCTGGAAGCGTACTCTTGTGTAATGCCCTTCTCAATCTGTGCCCACTGAAAAATGAAATTAAGCGGCTCAGAGATGAAGTTTTTAGTTTTTCATTAGGTCTAAAGCTGTGTTGTAAGAGTTGCAGAGGCTTGGAGGGGTCGAATCCCTGCCACACCACAGATCTGGCTCCCTCTGCTGCACTGGGAAACTCAACCGACCCATTGTAGTCTTACTTTAACTGCTGACCTCAGCAAGGCCTCAGGGAACAAACTGTAAAAGCAGTTGCAACAAAGTGGATACTGCTTGTATATTTGTGTCTTCATTGATGTACATGTGTGTCACATAATCACCATCTGTATGTGATTCGGTGAGGAGAGTTTTAATGTAAATTTAAATCCTCCTTGAAAGAATATTAAAGCAAAGTACAAAAAAAAAAAAAAACCTTCAAGAAAATCCAAACCTGGTGTGTCCAATGTGTTATTCATTATTACTGATTATATGTGGTGATACGAGTTAATGACTAAATGATCAAATTAAAATGTAGATGCGTGGTTCTTGGTTGGAATGTCTGTGTTAGGAAAGATGAAGACGTGTCATGTCAGATGCAAAGTTTGCTGACTCTTGCAGAGTTTGTGTAAATTTGACTTCTGTGATCACAAATTTACTGAGAGACCGCTGCATCTCAGAGGCATAGCTGCCTGTAGTCTAGTCCTGTTTCACAGAGAAAAAAAGAGGAAAGCCTCGCTGACCCCTAGTAGCATCGAATACTCTCTATCCACTTCATCAAATGAGCTTTTTCTTGGATCTTTGCGAATCAGGATCGTTCTGTATCTGCATCTGCATTGTGTTTGTGCATGCCATGCTCAGTGGGCATTCTCCCACCCGCTGCAGGCAGCTGTAGCACAAACCTAGCCCACATCACTACTTTTTGCACCCCCACACACAGTATGGTTCATATTAGCTCCCCCCTTCCACCTACTCAGACCCTGCGTTGCACCAGCCTGCCTCAGCAGACTGGATTTGAGCACAGCTATTGGACGGCTGTGAGGAGTATAACTGACTGAAACAGAGCCAAACTAGAGGCTAACTGGACTGGCTATAAGGGGGGTCTGAGGCAAGGTCACCTCCCCTGGCTGTCAGCTTGTGAGAGTCAAACTACTCAGCAAGCTCCCAACATCAATTCACCTCCCACACTAGATGGCAAATGGACCTCAGAGGCTCGTGTACTGTGACCCCTGCATTGATGTAAGGCTAGGGTCAATATTACACGTTTGAAAATCCTGTATTTATACTTCACTTTAGTACATTTGCATACATTATTGATGTTGGAAAAAAAAAGTTTGTGGATAATATATTCTTGCTGATAGGAAAAGTCAAGTGTGTCTGTGCTCCATTTGATCTACACTTTTATTTTTCTGCATGAGGTTGACCTGAATAAAGTATGAGTAAAAAAAAAAAAATCAACAACATCCAAATTAACTAATGGCAAATGATGTTTAATTCCAGTCAGACATATTAAACCGACATATGAAACAGGCTCACCAACACATTTATTTATTTTCAGTCCTAACCTCCACATCTGACATTATCATTCGGAGTAATTATTCTTTAAGGCAAATAACTAACCACCAATTTTCTCTTTGTTTTCTTTCCACTGACTTAACCAATGATCAGCATGCATAAGAAAATAGCGACAGGTTTGTTTCTCCCATTTGACCTTTGGAAAATAAACAGGCTAATGTCTGGAGCAGGAGCCTCTCTGATGGGTTTCTGAGCTGCCTCTGTCATTTCAGGTGGCCGGGGGTTAATGCCACACACACCGGAGTGCTTATGTTTCCAGAAGAGTTTTTGTCATATTTATTTTTCTACCCAAAGTAAAACCTTCCTTGAGAATTATCCCCAATATTGTGTGCGAAGAGTTTGCCAATGGTGGCCAGTGCTGCGAAATGGCAAAATCATCCCCAGCTGTGAGACTACACCAAGGTCAACAGTGTGTCTGGTTTGCAATGCCACCCCCCGTGTGCTTCCATAAGTAAATCGCCAAAGTTCTTTTTTTCTTTTTCTCACTTTGCCTCATGAATTATGGTTCACACCAAATACTGGTATATTAGTGTTTTCACACCTGAGGTTTTTAGTCCTCTCTAATTGGACTCATTTGCCAAACAAATCATTTTGTGATTCATTTTGGCAGTCTGAACACAGTAGTCGCACTTGGTTGCCGACCAAAACAACCAAGACCCTTTAGTGAGAGTGGTCTTAGTCTGGTCCAGATGAACTCAGGAGCGGTTAGTTTGTGGTTGGAATGAGATCCAACCTTAATCGGACCTAACAACCAGGTATAGTCCACAAAGTTTGAGCGGAATGGCTCTTGTAGCCAATGAAGTGGTGCATTCTGGGATGTGGCAGAGCATACACACTATAACAGTTTCCATAGAAGTAATAACTGCTAGTCAGACAATGAACTGAGGACCCTAATCACAGAAGTATGCCCTAACCCAGAACATAAAAGGCTCTTGGTCTGTGTTTTTTCTTTCTCCCATCCCAGACACATCTGCCCATTCAGCGGAGTTAACATTCTCACACTTTACTTTTCTTGGATATTCTCACTAGGGGTGTAAGAAATTATCGGTTCCTCAATATATTCAATTTCACGATACTGTATCGATATTAAAAAGTACTGTATCGATGTTTTTAGGTATTTATTCAAATGCAGACATGGTGAGGGTTCATTTTTGTTTTTTGTTTTGCTTTTTTTGTTTATTTTTTATTATTATTTAACACCATTTTGTTACATGATGGTTATTTCAGGCATCCTAAAGCACTTTTTTACTGTCTGAAAGAGGCAGATGTTAGTTCCTGTAATGGGATGGCGCAAAAATAATGTTCTGATGTTGGATGATTCAGGGACTGTTCACTTCACAACTAACAGAATATGAACGTTTGAGCAGGATCGTAAACCGTATTGTCTGTGAATCATAATTTAAGTTTTTACAGAGGAACGTTTTGTGATATCGTATTAGCTCCTGTTCTGATCAAATAAAATGTGTTTTGTATTTGTGCATATTTCTGGTGTAATTCAATTTTTACAGGAAATAATCTTTTTAAAAAGGAAAGAAAAGAAAAAAAAATTGCCTTGTTAACAGTATTGTGATATATTGCGATATATCGTATCATGATCCTAGTATTGTGATTTGCATTGTACCGCCAGATTCTAGCAAATACACACTCCTAATTCTCGCTTAACCAAAGGGAAACATCCATCAGACCAGAGTGAACAGAGTGTAAAAAAAACAAACAAACAAACTTCTAGATGACCAAGAACTTATTTGCAGATTTACATCACTGCTTTAAACAGAAACCTTTTATAGAACACCTACACATGTACCAGTTTTACCCCTTCCAACACTGTTTTCACAGTCATCAGCATGCAGAGGATAAAACACCTTAAAAGTCAAAAAGCGCTATTTCATATCTGTTCTTTAATGTATTGTCCACTCCATCCTGGCTCTATTAGCTCTACCTTTTAACGTTAGCTGCAAAATATCTCTCCTCTGCGCTCATTTGGCCTTTTCTGGGACCCTGTTTTCTCCTTAAACAGTCTGATGCCTAATCACTTCCAGATGTAAAGACCAGATGAAAGACAGACGCTTCAGTCACAAGAAGAAAGTCTAATGAAAGTTTAAAAAAAAACTGCAGGCCACCTAACTACAGCAACTGAAGTTTGTCACAAACTCTTAAAATTTTAACTACAAAGAGGGTCTGTATATATTCTACTAGTGCTTAGAAGCATCTTACAGTGTTTTTTTTCATTTTTTTATTCAGGATCACATACACCTTAAGGCGAGTTGGAACGCCTACTGAAAATGTAAAGATATTTTTTATCCTGAAGACTTGACAATTCCCATGATGTTACATTTTCTATCTTTATTTACATATACAGTGGACCCGCTGACAGGATGTTTGTTTACTAGTGGTTCATTAGGGCAAATTTATGGTAATGAATGTGCCAAGCTGCGACTTCATGAGAGGGCTGATATCTGAAACTGCACTCAGTCTTGTGTTGGAAACTTTAACTAAAATGTCATTTAACAGGTGGAATTCTTGAGATTATTAGAAAACAGAGGTGCCGTTGTTGAGGGCAGCGACATGAACTCCTCTTTTGAAGTATTTTTCTTCTTTTCTTCCACAAAGATATTTTTACAGACATTTGCCGGTAGTGTGGATTTCAGGTAATTACAAGTGAGCAATAGCAACAGTCAGGAAGGCACTGCACTTTGACATCGAAAGGTAGTAATTAACCAAATAAAATAAAGATTTATTTCTTGCCAAATTTGGGATCCAGCTGTACTGACATTACATCCTAAAATAAGAAAACAAATTCCCAAAAGGAGATGTTCAAAGTAGCAATCTTCGGAAGCACCGTAAGCACTATTCTTACTGCATTATGTCACATTTAACTCTTTACCGTCCTAACGTCTGCTGTCTCTAAATGCAGAAATGTTTTGACTCACTTTTTTTTTTCCAGTAGTGTAGTAGTTATGGTGAGTGATGTGTGAGAGGAAAGTAAAGAGACAGAAACCTTATCCGGTCCCATTGCTGTACTCCAGCACTGGGTGTCATTGTATCCATGTCTGCTCTATTACCTCCCCTCTGTTCCTCTGCCAGATATTTGGACCTTACACCACGGTGACCTGCTGCCCTTAACTCAGGTCCTTTACATTTATGTCAGTGCACAGCCTGTGAACAGACTAAGATGAAACACCACAGTTCTTGGAAGCACTGTTGATTTAGAAATCAATACTTCTTTGTCTCCTCATGTCAGAAAGTAGTTGATTTTGAGCTTTTAAGGAGCTGAGACAATCCTGTTCCAAGAGTCGAAGGCGTCATGACCTATTGGGGCCATACATTTTGTAGAATTTAGTTTTCCTTATACAGACCTGGTTAAGCACAAGTTTGTTGTTTTTGTAGGCAAAATTTACTTAGACTGAAGCCATGTTACTCAACAAATTTACCGTAAAGTATTATCCATTGTCATGTTTCTCCTTCAGCATGTGTATAATGGATTTTTTAGTGTTCTGTATTTCTAGTCTGGTGAAATCATTAGACATACTCAGACAGTTGGAATTGATTTCCACATTGAAAAGACAGTTCTGGATGATATAATTTGGCAACTGGCACATTTTTAAAGAAACCGTTGTGATTGAGATGGATACTGACCTCGACAGTTATATGGTGTTTCACAGGGATACCCCAATACAACTGACGTATTTTAATGGACATCTGGTCAGAAAAAGTATGCAACAAGTCTGGAATTGATTGTTCATATGAAGTCATGCAAGGATACCAAAGGAGGTTTTAGAAATGTATACTTATTTTGTTCTTTGATTATAAATAATATGTTGCTGTGCCAAATTGCCAACCCTAGTGCATTACCATAAAATATTAAGATGACTTCCACTTAAAACATTGTTTTGGAGTGTTTCCTATGAATACACTGAATACCTACTAGCGGGCTAACCCAAACAATGATCCCAAAGGTCGTCCATCTTTCCAACACTTTGGTTCAGATTTGTACATTTTAAAAGCTAATGGCTTGATTCACCTGATTAAGTGAATGTAGACATAATCCCTAGAAAATGTAGACACTTTATGACTTCACTGCATGACTAGACAAATTTTTAGACCTATTTAATAGAGTAATAAAGCATATTCTTATTTTCGAATCTGCAAAACCTGAAGAGTCACTTCAGATTTCATTACTTTTATCACACTTGGAATTCGCACACAAAGCAGCCAGACATCGCAGGCTGAAGTTTGGCTGTAGATTGTGTCACCATTTCATAGACCTTACCCATGACCTAAACTATGCAGTGAAGATTTCAGCTTTTTGTCTTGCAAGTAACCACCAAAATCTTTCACATATGGTTGGTTAGCGTCCAGACAATACTGTCTGTGCGGCAAATGTTTGGAGTTTTGATATTCGTCAACATTGTGTGGGCCTCTTCCTTCCACCAGACTAGTGTGGTCTCTGTCTGCAGCTTTTGTGTGGTGGTGGACATGTCACAAAGTCTCCGACCTTCATATCAGCTACTTTAGCAATAAGTGAAAGAGGCCTTCAGGAGGTCTCCGCCTCTCTCTCCTCATCTCTCCTCTCCTCAGAAGTGATGCCAGGACAATAGAGGGAAAGGAGTGTGCACTGCTTCACACCAGCTGTGAAAGCTCAAAGCAACTCAGCGTCCACATTTCTGCAACTCGCCTACTCATTTAATTTCATTGAGCCTACGCTTTCCTTTTTGCCTTTACCACATTTAAATGATCTCCATGTCACTCCATCAATCTATCACATACTACATCTAATGGCTTTTGTGTGAGTCCTACTATTATAGGATTGATTGGTTCTGTCTGAAGCTCTTATTTAACATTTTTTGCTGTTAATAAGAACTGAACTGGAAGAACAGACTAAATATCTGGAAATATATTGTAGCTACTACTATACTTAACCCTATAACACCGACCGTATCATATTTGATACATGAGTTTTGAAGCCCTCTACATGATCAGTGTGATATTTTTTTCTTGAAAAACCTGATGTATACAATTGGATACATGCAATAGACAGATAATCCACCAGAAGGGAGCAATTCATTCACCAGAGGCCTTTCCAGTGACACAAGACTGTCCTTAATGAGGAAGGAGGCAGAACTTTGCCAATTTTGAAAGGAATTACCCATTTGTTAGACATATTTGTGTTATATTATGTTTTTGTTCGTTCAAAAATAATAATGTTTGAGCATTGAGACCTCATGTATCAAATATGATACAAAATTGAAACTGATACATGGAAATTGATATTTGAAAAAAAAAAAATTTTTTTGTTGTTGTCCAGAAGGACCAATAAAGGCTCCAGTTTCAAAGAAGTGGAATTTTCTGTCAGTGATGTAATGGTTCACACTTTACAGGGTTAAGGGTATCTCTGTCATCAGTATGGTTGCTAGTATGCATTACATTCAGCTCCTTTACCTTTTCTCCAAAGTACTCTTTATTTTACATTACAAGTCTTTGGGATTTATTCCTGATCAACAACAATGCTGTTCTCTGTCATTTAAGCAAGTCTTTAAATCCATTTGTACTGCATGGTCAACTGGTTTGAAGTTTCGGGCAGTACTGACTTACATTCAGTTAAACTAGTAGTGCAGTTACACTTGTACCTTGGTGGTAGTTCATGTACATTCATCTTTTCATAGTGATTCAAGTAGCTGAATTACTTTTTGACATTTTTTGTGTTGAACTGCTGAAGCTACAAGTTTCAGACCATAATAGGAAAGGTAAAAGTTTCATTTTTATTTTGCCACTTCTTCTCCACTATAATTAAATCCCCTTTGACCACTTCACCCAATTTTTTTTTATCTTGACATTGCTGTATCATCATGGCCTGAGGAAGAATCAAATTATACTTGCAAACATTTTACAATATACTAAACTAAGTGCCAAGCTGGCACAAGACTTTTTATGTCACATCTACAGTGTCAGTTAGATTTTTATACAAAACAGTAGCGACTCTTTCCAAATAAGATTAAAAAAGTAGGCTGAGTCATTCAAGTGGAGCCTAAGAGTTTTAAAATGTAATGAACCTTGATGAGACAATGAGTGTTTCTTATTGCCTGAGTGTTCCAGAGAGTAACTTGGGCCCCAAGCACAGTAGCCAGTGCTGCTGAGTTGTCCTTGGTTTGTTTACAAAGACTTCCTGGTGTCCAAAGAGATGACTGTGTTGTGATTGGAAAGCAGAATTAACTTGGTCTCGCTTTTTTTTTGCTTCAAAAGACTGCGATGAGCAATGATTTTAACCCCAGTGTTTTTGGTGTGTGTCTTTGCTTATGCATCTAAGGTAAACTCTAAGGACATGGTGCATGCAAAGTTTGATTGATGTGTGTGATAATTTCCCAGCTGGCAAACATTTACATGTGCGCTCCATCATTTGTGGCCTATTTGGATTGGCAGAGGTGAGGTCCTGATTGGCTGGTTCCATTGAGGACTACGTGAGACAGATTTGTTTGACTGGGCAGTCTAAAATACGGGGAGCATGATTAAAAACTACATCGCCTTCATTTCTCCCCTTGTTGGCCTCAGTGGTTTTCGGCTCTACATCACTCATTTACTCACAGGTTTTTGCACTGGCTGGTTCTTTCCACAGTGAAGTTCTTTTGCATGGCTGCACAAGGAAAATGGAAAGAGGAGCAGTAGCATGGGCAAATAAGGTCAACGCTAACATGTATGTCTCTGCATTATTCACCAAAATCTGAGAACAAGAACTGGAAAACCACGGTAGTTAATTGTATACTAGAATACTAACTGGCTCTTTGGGAAACAGAGATCTAAGAATAGACGCCACCCAAATCCTGGTCTTGTTCTTTTCCAGGCCTGGCTCCCGCTCAGACCACAGGACATTAGAGAACATTAGATGGGCCAGAACATTTTAGAGCATCCAAAATCTTCAGGCTCATTACTGCTTTTGAACGTGTTATTCGAAAACATACCAAAGCATGTTCTCGTCTGTGAATTGGACACTCAGACAATCCGAATGGCTCCTTTGGAAGGCTCCTGGAATCTATTGGGAGAACCAAAAAGAACTCCGGTTATCTTTGGATTCCCCAAGCTTGTTTTACTGAGGGCTCGGCCAAACGTTGCCTTTCTCCTGCTGATAAGACAGCTCCCATCATGCCTCACTCACACACAGAGAGTGTAGGGAGAATGCTGCTGGCTGCCGATGATCTAAGATTACTCCTGCTTTTGAACTTTTAATCCAATAAACATAGAGAGTTTGCGTAATACCCATACGTGGCATTGGATAGAGTTAAAAAGTCAGCGGGACATAGAAAGGGAGGCCCCTCAGATCCATGCCAAGATGGACACAACAAAGTGGTGAGTGGTATTTTTCTCCCCCCTGCAGGCCAGAAAATGACTTCTTATGTCTGAAAGAGCTTTCTTGCATACAAATAACTTTCCAAAATGAATGTTGGATTATTAACCTGCTCATCACGTTTGTACATAGGAAGAATTTGCACTCTTTATCATAGTATTCACACATTCATAGAATTACTCAGAATGTAAGAATTAAACAAATGCCACCGTAATATAATACAGTACCGAATCTGTTATGCAAGGTTCAACTTTTCTCATATTTTTTTAGGAGGTATTTCAATTACTTTTTGAAACTGAATAATCGGGTTAGTTAAAGGGGATGAATGCCTTTTGGAATTGGAATGTCATTGTTAACACCCTCCACCCTCCACCCAAACTGAAATAATAAGAATAAAATAAGCCCTGACCAACACTGCACGGGTGAACCACAAGTATCGCATTTTCAGATTTTCCTTAATACGCTGCATTTGGGCAGAAACGGCACTATAAACATTAGTTCTGTATCTCTAGGAAGTGAAACATATTTCTTGTCCTCCACTCCAAGTAAAAAATTAGTTGACCCTTAAAAAAGTGGATTGCTTATTGTTTTCGCCTAATTCATAGTTCATTTGTGATTTGCATTCATGACATATTATACCTGGATGTCACTGTCATCTCCTACAGTCGCGGAAAAAATGATTAGACCATCAACAGTCTTCAAAAACAATGGTTATGCAATCAAGTACTAACGCCTATGTGTATCATGTGACTAAAACAGACAGAAAAGAAAAATAAAAGTAATGTTTTTGTCAGTACAATGACATGGATATTGATGTAAGTACTGCAGTGATTTAGGTTATTATCAAGAAAACATGGAAAATGGATAGATATCAGCTCTGAAATGAAACTACTATGAGCTATTTTTGTTGTTATCATTATATTTGTCCAAACAAATGTACCAGGCATTAAAATGAACAAGAAATTGAAGAAAACAAGAGTGGTATATGGACTTCATCTCGCTATATTTGACATTGATCAGTCTATAGACAGATTTTATGTGTCTGATGTCTCCATATTGATGTTGGTTCGTAGCCTTTTTCTGTCTGACAACAGAAAAAGGAATGAACAGATTCATTTGCTTGGCTCTATAACCTTCCATCCTTTCATATCCTCTATCGCGCCCTCTCTCAAAATACATAAAAAGTTTTAACATTCTTCTCTGTTCTGTCAAATTGACTTGTTATTAATTTGTTGGACAGTTTGCTCTGTTAAAATCTTTGTCACCTTGTCTCCGCATATGCTGCTACAGCTCATTTTTGCTTCTTTGGCTTAATGGCCTGCTATAACTTATTGTAATTGGCCTGAAAGTCTAGACAAGTTAGGTGTGAAAGTGTCCTTTGGGTATTTGTAGTATTTTTTAGATTTACTTTTGATGTGTCCCTAATTTATTGTAGTCTTTCATATCTAACTTTATGACAGTCATTTTAATGCCAGAGGCCACATTTTAATAACTTGTCTTCATCTTTTATGGTTCATAGCTTGCGGTTTGACTGACTGTCCTGCTCTTTTTTTTTTTTTTCCTAATCTGCATATGGTATCATGACATTTAAGAATATTGTCTCGCAAATGATAACCTTCTGGAAAGACAAGGTTTTGTGTTTCTAAAAAGGGCACTGATATGCTGCAATTCTACTTACATTTAATTTTACATTATATGGCATAAAGGGACTGAAATAACTATCTTTGCAGACAAAATACGTTGATTGCTTCGGGCAATCTTCTGTCAGTGGTCAAGATTTATGTTAATGTGTTTGTGTGGTTTATTGTCTTACAGTACATTTCCTCCTCCATATGCTTAACTCATGGAACATATTGTTCTCAGGTTTTTCCTCCACCAATTTAAGCAGCACTGGGAGAAGAGTAATTATTAAGCACAGGATCCTGCTCATTTAAATTAACTTCACAGCAGACGCATCACTCAAATCCCTGTCTCTAGTGAACTTGGTCTTAAAAGGAAGGCTCCGTATTACATCCTCAAGATGAAACTTTTTAAACTTGCGCAGAGCTTTCAATGTGACCAAGTTTTTTTATGCATCATAGAATGGTGGAATGAAAAAAATAGTCCCTAAGTCTCAGCCAAAAATTAGCTTTCTTTCATTTTTTTTGGTTACATCTTACGTAAATGTAGGCTTTCTTTATATGTTTTAAGTAGTGCACTGCATATAGTAATGTGCTGAAAGTAAGGAGACCACTTGGATAGATTGTCCATGCGGTGCTTGCCATGAGTAGGTTAATATTAGAAGAGAAAATATTTTCCACCAATAGGGAGATGTTTGAAGCATACCATGTTTTTATTTCGTTCTTTTCTAAACCAGTTATTCATGCTTCAGGAACTTTCTCCACCGCTGACATTTAACACCAAACTGGCAAATGCAAGCGTATACTTATGAATAACTTGTCCCCTGCAAAATTATAAAATATTATAGTGAGCTGTAGCTTTCATGGGTTAAAAGATGGAGTAGCTCCCTTGTATTGCTCTTGGTTTCCCCTTTCCTCATGTGGTTTATTATTCTCTTTGGCTTGCGTCTCTGCCAGCTTTACAACTCCCTACTCCTACACACTACTCACCCTCTGTTAGGAGTTACAGTCAAGAGTGTGGGGCATGCTCACTGCTGAGTCCCCCCATCTGCCATCTGCTCAGGCAAGAGATGGAGGCTGTACCACCACAGCTAAACCTTCCTCACCTCATATGAATGATTTCCATCTCCAAACACTCATACAATGCCATCTTTAAAAAATCTGCCATTGATGATAAGCGTAGTTTGCCTTATTTTTCTTGGCAGAGCTCCTGATCACTACTCTGTCATACTGTATGAACAGTGGAGGCCCCCTGCTGCTGTGTGTGGTTTGAGCTTCTATTTTCTTTCAATTAGTGTTTTCCTTAAAATATCCTTTTTCTTTTTTTCTTTTTTTTTTTTTTATAAAAGATGGAAGTTAGGAAAATTCTAATCAACTTGTGAGGTTTAACCCTACTGTAATCTCACACAAGCTCCACTCTTAAGCCAACACTTGCAAACAATTATTCTGCTGGTACCGAGAGGCTGATGTGATTGGTCCGTTTGCCTTGTGCTGTCTTGGGAGATCCTATAGTAATTGAGTCTGCTCACTGGCTGATGGCTTGAGAGCTGCTTTTATAGCCCCATCGGTTTCCAGCTCTCTATAGATATGTGGCATTATTAAAAGCAGACCACAAGTGGGACATTACATTAGGGTATAACGTGCTGCACTGAAGCATACTGTGTGGTATCCCACTGTTCCCCAGCCATCCCTGTCACTGTCCTTTGCAGACAGACGCCACTCCTGAAGCAGGCAGTTTTCCCTGCTGGCAGCACTCCCAGAGCCTGTAGAAGTCATCCTCTATCCCAACACCCCCTTCATTCCCTCAGAGTCACTTTCTGCCAAACAGCCTGTTTGGCTCATGCTCTGGCTCAGATAAACAACAAAGAATGGTTCCAAAGATGCTTTCAAAAAGCACCTGGTATGGTGCTCTTGTTTCATTTTGTGGATTGCCATGACTCTTCAATCCCTGTAATAGAATTTAGATGTGATCTGTGGTGGCTTTATAATATTATTAATGAGCATGGAAACTACTTACTTTATCCAGTAACATATTTTGCTTCCAACTTCAGAAATCTTAATCTAATACACAATGTTGGGGAACATTTTACCCATGGTTTGTTTGTTTTTTTTTTCTCTGTAGGTAACTGCAACAGATGCAGATGGAGGATCCTTTGGCACCATTACCTATACCCTTGGCTCTGGCATCAGCAGTGCAGCTCCCTCTCAGTTCACCATCGGCAAAGAGACCGGCCAGATCTGCACAAGTGCTACAGTAGACAGAGATCAAGGCCCAGCCAGCTACGACTTCACTGTTACAGCAGTGGATGGGGTGAGCCATAGTATTTTGAGTTCACGCTTAATATGAATCCATTTAGCCACAAAGTAATCCTATAATGCAACAGCCACGCTTTTCATACAGACAGGAGAGCATATTAGCCATGGCCAACTGAGCAGAAAAACTTTGATTTGAGCAGCCAAGTAAAAAAAAAAGCTGGTACGGCTGTCCGTAACTAGCTTAGTCAAATGTTGGAATAGCATCCTGTTCACTTTATAATACTAAAAGAATAAAAGGTTAAGATTACTGCAGCCATGTTAAAGTAATCAGATGGAGAAATGTCTTAACTGTCAGGCAGTAATATTTTAACAAGTTGGACTGCCGCCTCCCTCCCTTTTTGCCACCTGGTCCAAATGAAAAGCCTGCACTGTACTCTTTGCAAATAAAAGCCTATGAAACAGATTGTTCGGCTGCGGTGGGACCTCTCGCAATTGACCGGTCATGACATATAGTTCTTTCCCAAGGGAAACTATCAATCTGTATCCCTCCATGAACCTACAGGGACTGCATTTTAGAGGCTATGCTATACATTGAATTTTAACAAGGTTTATTGCTGCTTTTTACTTGCACCATTAATGTGGCCTGAACTCTGCTTTCAGGTGTGTTTTCTTTTTGTTCATGATTTAATGTATGTATAGGTCTAATATAACAAAAGAGCTTTTTGTTTCCTTTGCAGGGTGGACTCAGCTCAGTAGCTTATGTGAGGGTGGATCTGGTTGACATTAATGACAACAGACCTGCCTTCTATCCAGTGAACTACGCTGTCAGTTTGAGTACGCAGAGCGCCCCGGGCACATCTGTAGTGAGAGTCACAGCCTATGACGCTGACTCAGGTGACAATGGAAAAATTACATACAAAACAATACCTGGGGGGGCTTCCCCTTACTTCACACTCAACAAAGACACAGGTTAGTAAAAGTCTTTTTCTTTTTTTTTTACCTGCTTACCCTCTACAGTCTAATCTGAGTTCATAGAAACAAAAAATGTGAAGCCTGATTAATAATTGCAACATAATACAGGGTATCCCAAAAACATGTACATCATTTGAGATGTCCGTATCTGAGTGACTACATGGTCAGGAGAAATGATACTTAATAGGATTTATTGTGGACATAAAATGTTTTACTGTACAAATTTCAAATGAAAAATTCTGGGCGATGGTAAAAATTTATAATCCGAAGTTATTACAAATGTTCAGTGTGTGCGCCGCTTGTGACGTGGCACACATCAAGTCAGTAATGGAGTCCTTTGTTCCAACACAAACAGCCTTCCTCTTGAAACTTCTTATGCCTGTTGGCGCTTGTTTATGAAATTTTCTAACAAATTCATGTTGCGCATTCACATTTGACATTTGAGTTTGGGCGTACTTCAATACACAGAACGCCTTTTCTGTTGCAGTAAACAGCATGTCTGTTCCCGAAAGCAGAACAATAAAAATGATTACACTTTTTTGAGCAAAATGAGCAAAGAAATATTAAACAAATTATTAGCTGATGAAATTATGTCAAATTTTGTGGGACACCCTGTATAACCCAGCCTGTCTTTGACTTTCTTCATAGGTGTAATCTCGCTGTCTCGGTCTGTCTACGGGAAGGCTAATTCTGTCATTCCCATGGTGATCTCAGCCCAGGATGGGGGTGGGCTCGTTGCCCTGGTCAATGCCAAGGTCAACATCAGTGTGGTTGCCGGCCTGGTGGCACCGCCTGTGTTTGAACAATCTCAGTACTACTTCACTGTGTTAGAGGATGTCCTCAGGGGGACAACTGTAGGCACTGTCCAAGCCAACACTAAGACAGGTAAGGACAAACAAACAGGTACATATTACTCACCGATACAATAAATATAACCCTGTGTTTACATGTATCTGTCAAGTGGATCTGAAGCAGTCTTTTGAAATGTCACATCTACCTGAGCTTGATGTGAATCTGTTTAGACACAAGAAGAAAACCTCTTCTTTTTCTTCTTCAGCTTAGATAACTTATAATAATTTACATAAAAACATTAAAACCTGCCTCTTTATGTTCACAGATAAAAGTGCTGCTCTGAGCAACAATTTCATTTCCTTTCTAGATGGAAAAGCTAGGTTTACCCAGATTTACTTCATGAATATAAAATGTACAAAGACAGGGACATTAGTAACAAAACACTTGCATTAACTCCCTCAAAAGAAGCAAAAATATTTCCAACTGAGGGGAAACTAAAGTTTTTTTCAATTAAAACTTGTAGTTCAGTGCTTTGAAATACATGTAAAAAGATATTGATAGAAACATGGCTACTGATTCAGTGACTCTCCTTCACTCACTCACTCACTCACTCACTCACTCACTCACTCACTCACTCACTCACTCACTCACTCACTCACTCACTCAC
>JAPQRP010000006.1:31086354-31126089 GCA_037367295.1 Apogon hyalosoma | reverse complement strand
CTCACTCACTCACTCACTCACTCACTCACTCACTCACTCACTCACTCACTCACTCACTCACTCACTCACTCACTCAAAAACACCCACATTTAACTCCTGCAGCCAGTATAAAATAGTTCAGTACACATTTATCAGTCACACCGGATCATACTAAAATTGTTGTTTTTTCTGCTCCTAGCACCACTTGTGCAAATAGGCGTAGGGCCACTATACACACCTAACTTGAAATCCACATCAATCAAAAAATCCATTCCTCAGCCTTGTTTATATATTCATTCTCCGAGATTCAAGAAGTCTATACATGAATTATTTTCATGACTCAGAGACATTACATCTTTAAAGTCTTAGCTTTTAGCACAGGCTCATTCCTGTGGTGACATGTTTCTGGTTTTTGTCCAGGCACCTCTAGAGACATCTCCTACACCATCAGCTCTGGGGACCCTTCAGGGTACTTTACAGTGGATCCTGACACTGGGGCCCTAAGGACGAGCCGTTCCTTGGATCATGAAGCCCAGTCGGCCCTTGATTTGGAGGTTCAGGCCCGCAGCGGCAACCCTCCTGCTTTCGGCCAGACACGTGTTCACATCACCATTGCGGACGTCAACGATAACCCGCCCGTTTTTCTGCCTTCGTCCTCAGAGTCTCTGCTTCTGCCAGAGCACACAGAAATAGGTACAGTGGTGTATCGTGTCCAGGCTGAGGACAGCGACTCTGGAGCTAATGGACAGCTAACTTTTGACCTGTCTTCCCCGAGTGGAATTCAGAGGGCCTTCAGTATAGAGCGCACTACCGGAGACATTCGACTGGTGGGGACCCTGAACTTTGAGAGTACACCTCGGTATGATCTCCAAGTGATCGCCAAGGATAATGGAGTACCCCAACTTACTGCCACCTTCACACTCCTGGTTCATGTTCAGGCCGAGAATGATCACGGACCTGTTTTTGATACCCTTACATACCGTGTGGAACTCAAAGAAGGGACTCCGATAAATACGCGCTTCCTGCAGGTCAGGGCTCTCAACAGAGAATCACCTGGCTCAGCTCACTTCAGTCCACTGGCGTATCACCTCCGTCCAGATGGCGATGCTGCTGGGTTCGGTATTGCTGCAGACAGTGGCTGGCTGTTTGTGAAGAGCGCTGTAGATAGGGAAGTCAAGGACATGTATCTTCTAACGGTGCTGGCTAGTGCAGGTCACGGACAGATGAAGAAGACGGGCAGCGCCACAGTGCGAATATCTGTGACTGATGAGAATGACAATGCTCCTAAGCTTACACAGGAGCGGGTCTTCATGGCTGTGAGAGAAAACCTACCTGCAGGAACAGGCTTTGGTCATGTGACCGCCACGGATCGAGACAGCGGTCCCAATGGACGCCTCAGTTATCGACTCCTACACCCAGATCGGCACTTCCAGATAAACTCCCAAACAGGTTTATTCAACTTTTCATTTGTTAAACTGAATTATCTGATGGGTTATAATGGAAAATAATGGAACACTTATTTAACTTAATTTTATAAGATAACCTAAGAAAGATGCTGGAGGGAGATATTTTTTAAAGTTCAGATGAAGTTTAAGAAAGAAGTTGAACACAGAGTCTGTTATACTTTTTGTTAGTTTTTTCTACCTGTTGTTCACAGGGGAACAAAAGTAGTCTGTTTCACTGCAATGATTTATTTTGTAAGCCAGATACCTGTTGGTCCAAAGTATGTGAGGCAGAGTGTTTCTGCACATAAGCCTATCAAGGGTTTTCTTCCCCTGAACTGTCTCCACAACTGAACAAGTCTCTCTTTTCTACCACACTTTAATAAAATAGCATGCTTCTCCAAAGTGTGAAAAACAAGATTCTGCATTAAACATTTAATGCTATTTGTCTTTGAAGACTTTGTGCAAAAACTCAATCAAAGTTTTGTACAATTAGTAAATCTTCAGTTAATGTAGAGAGACTGCAGTTTCCTCTTCCCTGTGATCATAAATTAATCAGATGATGGTGACACCAGCGCTAAGCGTCTTACTGGGCTCTAATTGGCCTTCTGAGCCCGTTAGTCTGTGGGTGGAGACACAGACTCTGATCTGTGATCAGTTTCTGGCTGTGTTGTTATTCTCTACAGCATCTGTTTAGCTTCCAAAATTCCTCAGTGTGCAAATGTACATGTGCTGGTATGCCTACATCTGCACAGTGTGCGTGTGTTTTACTTGTGTGTCATTGATCAAAGCCTGCCAGTGTGTTGCCTCTTGTGTTTGTCATCATTATTTCAGTGCTTTTTCGACTAGTGCATTAAAGTTCTCTCACACTCCTGTTTCTTCAGGTGAGATAAGCACAAGGACGATTCTGGATAGAGAGCAACAGTCTAGTTTCCAGCTCCTGGTGTTGGTACAAGATGGAGGTTCACCTTCCCGTAGCGCCACTGGCACAGCTTTCATTACCGTCCTGGACGACAATGACAATGACCCCATTTTTACCCACAGCTCGCTGGGAAAAAACCTCATCATACAGGTGGGACCAATAACAGAAACAGAAAGGAAATACTGGAGGGAAATTAGAATTTATGCTACTAAAATCCAGTGTTGGGAAGGTTACCTCTGAAATGTAATCATTACAGGTCACTTTTTTAAATCACTTTATCAAAGTTATTCACACTACTTTTAAAATAAGTGGTTTTAACTGGGCAATAAATCTGAAAAATCCCTAAAAACACACATAAAGCAGGATGTGCCAGTCTCACAGGAGCACTCAATACTGTCTACTATCAAACCTTTATTCTAGTTTTTCAAGAACAGTCTGCCCTACCTGAACTTTATTCTACACTTAGTTGTGTTGTACTCTGTCACAACAAAGACATTTCGAAGCCATGTTATTCAGAAATGTGCCAAAAGTCAGAATTCCTACATGGAAAAGAGACATATAAAAATTAAGTTGTATTCACTGACATTTTAATTTTTGCAACTGTAACTTAACAAAATATTTTTTTCTCACTAATTTAAATGGAAAACAGTTGTCTTCATTGTTTCATTTAAGTGTATAATGCCATTACTTCTAAACAATGTTGCTAGTAATGTGTGTTATGTCCATAGGTAACAGAGGGTCAGTCATCTGGAGTTCTCCTGAGCACACTCCAAGCCAAAGACCCTGATGAAGGAGAAAATGGCACTGTATTCTATTCTCTGTCAGGTACAACTACAGGAAGAAAAACCTGCACCAGAGTGTAAACAGCATAAAAAAAATTAGAGTTGAAGTGAAGGGTCAAAATGACTGTGATTTGTTGCTCACATTAGCGCTCTCAGCACATATGAATTTATATCATCCCTGTTTCTCCAGGTCCCAGAGCTGAGCGTTTCTCTCTTAACCCAAACACCGGCGAGCTGCGTTCATCATCCCCTCTCAGCCACTCGGAGAGAGCCGAGTACACTCTGACTGTGACAGCCACTGACAGAGGACTGCCCCCTCGTAGCACCTCATGCTCCCTCACCATTCAGGTTAGACCTCATTGGAACCGGGCCAGCACAAACACCCTCACCGCTCACCTATTTAGTATCAAAGCGTACACATAAGACCGAGAGGATCCGTGTTTCAGGGGCCTCTCAGACTAGCTACAGACATATCAGCCTCACTTCTGACAAGCTTCCCTCCCATACCCTCCCTTTTCTTCCCCTGTGACTTTTCAAAAGGGAAATTTCTATCTGAAATGGAAAAGTGGGTCTGAATCAAATACTCCCAGCTGGCTTGTGATGAGGGCCAGCTGTAGACTGCTCTGATCAAGGTCATACGCAATGACTTCAACACTTTTTTTATACAGTAGCCCTTTTTTGCAATGAGCAACAGAACTACACACTCACGTAAAACACAACAGCGGAGGTAATTCAGTTAATATTTAATATAGAACAGAAAATGGACACAATGGAAGAACTCTGGAAATAACTTCAATTTATAGGTTCCAGGAAAATAGAGTTCCCATATAAACAGCACCGGCAAGTTCCAGTTTTTTCCTCCTTTCCACCAAAAAGAAAGAAAGTCATAAGTATTAGTTAATTGGATTAAACAGTCGAGTGTTGTTCTTGCCCACTGACGCATTTCTGTAATTTCCTTTAATCATCTTTTCAGGCTGATTTTCTAAATCCATCAATGATAGGATGGGACTATACCAATTTATTTCTGGAACACTCACTTTTCCATTTAATGTGGAACCAATTTACAGCTTGTCATGTAAGATTTCACAACAAACATGGCATATTTTTTTATTCAAGTGTGGGAACTGTGCTGTAGGATGCAACGCTCAGTGTCCTGATTATCCCGTCAGCTTGGAAAATGCTGTTAGTAATATTGCTGAAAATGTGATCAACACTGCAACCCCTCCTTCCCTTTAATAGCTGCTTTTACATTTTCTCAGTGTCTGCCTGTCTCAAAGAAAAACACTTTATTAAACCAATGTGTCCGGGGTTATTTATGGTGGGCTTTTTTTTTCCTCATATGAAGGAGAATAATCATGTTGTGATCTTAGAAGACATGAGAAAGTGATACACATTACATTTCCCACCACCAGATTGAACTCTCATATCATTTTCATCCCTAATTGTGTTATGTTTTACCATCTTCTTTCTTCTTTCGTAGCTTTCACACGTGCCAGTTACAAGTGACAAGACTTGCAAAGAAATATACAATATAATTGCAGAAAAGGACAAATACATTGTGCAACATATCAAGTTGAAAGGGATCAGATCTGGTTTGCCTTAAGCCATTGTTTGAGAAAGTGGGGTTTGTAAAGCTCTCCCTTACTGCCAGTGTAGTCTTTTCCAGTATTTACTTCCCTTTACTGAAAGCACATTTTTATTACACACTAATATTTTCCCTTGCCACAAAATGTCAGTTTAATTGTGATAAAGGTTACCAATAGTGTTATTCAAGTCTATAAAAACCTCATATAAGTTTCATTTATCCCCAGTATAAGTGAGGGGATATTGTTCTTTTGTGCCTGAAATCCATAAAGATTTTTCTTTATGTTGCCACTGGTTATCTAATAAGGAGCATTACTTTCCTTTATATGCAAATAAAAGTGGTTTTTTTTTCCCCCGCGCAGGTTCTGAGTATTAACAGACCAACAACGAAGACAAACTCCCACTCCTTATCTTTTAACTCTGTGGAAGAAGCAAAGCCTGGTTCAATTATTGGCTCAGTTCGTCTTCATAACAAAGAACCGCCAGAGCAGGGGGAGGTGACGTACACCGTGGTCGGGGGTACGGACCGATACGGGACCTTTGTCGTGGACCGCCTGACCGGAGATGTGTATCTGGCTCGTCCTCTCGACTATGAACGGGATGCACGCTACACGCTGCATATTGAGGTGGATGATTTCTCCCAGACGCCCCCTAGCAGCACGCTGGTCCACCTGGATATAGACGTAGAGGACAGCAATGACCACGCCCCTGAGTTCCCAGAAGACCCCATCACCATTGTCATCTCTGAGAGCATGGAACCTGGCTCTTCTGTCTATACGTTCCAGGCTATTGACAAGGACGGCAGCGGGCCCAACAGCGAGCTGAGTTACTCCATTCTTGACCAGTGGCCGAGCACCCCAGACCTGCTAAGCCTTGACCCGTCCACTGGCATCCTCTCCTTGGACCAGGAGTTGGACCACGAAGTCGCCTCTAACCTGGTCTTGGTTGTTAAAGCGACAGACTCTGCTCTTGATCCTGCCCAGAGGCGCTGGGGTTCAGTCACAGTGAGGATCTATGTAACCGATGAGAACGACAATCCGCCGGTGTTCAGCTCACCAACAGCTGTCAGCGTAATGGAGGACCAGCCCGTGGGCTTTGTGGCCTTGTATGTCATGGCCAGAGATGCAGACCAAGGGGAAAATGGCCGCGTAACCTACAGCATCCAATCAGGAAACACAGCGGGAACCTTCAGCCTCAACCCTAACACTGGTGAGTTCACCCTAGCTCAGTGAAAGAAAATAAATGCTGTTTTATAAACTTAAAAACTCTTGTATTATAGTTTTCTTCAACTATCATTTCAGGCTACATGTTATTTTCCAGTTTTATTGTTATCAGGAAAGTCATACTTTACTCCTCATAAGCCTAAGAGGACTCTATTGATGGAAATTGGGCGATTTTCAATTCTGCAGGCAAATGCACAGTACATATGGTTCATCTTAATATTGATTGGTATCAACTTCAACACCGATGCAAATAGCAGTATCAATCAATTATTTTGCGGTCGCTACTAAAGTTTTGTTAAGTTTTACCAGGGCGGAAAGTTCCTGCACTTATTTTTCAGATTCTGTATTTTAACTCTAAAATCTCCAACACTGAATCAGCCTTTATTTACCTCAGAATATTCTTAAGTAGAGGCCTCCTTTGCAAAATAACAAACAAGGGTGATTAAAAACAAGAAAAGGGACATTTAGAAAATAATAAAATCTGGAGAATAAACGGAGGAACTCCAACAGCAAACTTGTAAGGCATATTTATCCCATATTTATACATTTTGTTGAGAATAAAATCAAATCTCATGCTCAAGTTGAAAAATTTAATTGCTGGTGAAAAAACGAATATGTCAGCACTTTAATCTGTTTTGTCTTTTCATGAACATTTTTACTGTGAGCATCTGTGCCACCCATAAGTTACACTTTTCACTGCATGTATACTAACATTTTTATATTTCCTTGAACACATATCCCCCCAACGAGGATCACAACACTTCCCCCACCATAAACACGCTAACTCTTGTAATACTCTGCTTACAGCTGAGTACAGCACAACTCTTGCTTCACCTTTCATGACTTATTTCTCTCAGTTGGAGGCCAGACAGACAAAGCTGCCTGCCAAATATTAAACACACACATACACACGCAAGCCTACGCAAGCACATACACAACTCATCATCTGTTATTGTGGACCTATTCCCATGAAAGACCAAAGAACCTCCTGCTCAGGCTTCTGGGAACCATTAGAGAGGGGATCAGTTACGTGTGTTTCTGTGTGTGCATGTGTGTGTGTCCGGGCATGCACATATGTGTTTGTGTGCTTGCATGAGACTCTGTCACTTAGTCGGTGCTGACCTTGGGCTATTTGGTCCTCTGGGCTTTGTTGTGGTGTTTGAGACACGTGTCAACATTGGCTCCTCCTACGCCTTTGAGTCGCCAATAAGGATGCCCCCTGGAGCAGCTTCAGGATGGAAATATTCAGGCTCTGTCATGCATGTCACTTCTTCTTCAGCCCACTGTGTGCACTCATCTTGAAGTATTTTCATGCACACTGCTTTTTTGTTAGAATGATGACAGAGTTAATCCTTTGAGCACCTGGTCTGCTCCTGTTTTGGGGTCACTGACAGAAGACCCGGGACCATCTCCATACAATCTGTTTTCATTACGTTTGCATTACAGTTAACCACAATAGAGAAAAAAACCCATAAAGCTATTATTAGGGACCTATAAAGTAATAGAATCAGACACGTTCCCATCATTCACTGTGAGAAGGGAGGTGATTAATTTTTCTTTTGGAACACAGGGAGAGTACACTGGTGATATGGCGAATTTACTTTCTGCAAAAGACAACACCATTCACGGATTAACACATCAAATATTGATAAACGACTTCTGCATACGAGAACAAAAAAGATGTGTTTGTTGTCATGAGCAACCTCAGCTAACCCTCTTCACTGCAGCCCAAAGTGTTGGCGCCACAAACTCCACATAGGCTTAAGATGTTGGAATTGGAAACATCCAAAATAAAAACTTTCCCCTGGTTCCCACTGTTTTTTTTTTTTTTTTCTGCCCATGTGTTATCAGTGACAAGGGATATGGTGGGATCACAGGAGGAGTCAAATTTGGTGAAAATATTCCAGCCTGTAACTCCTACCAGATTAAAAGCTTAGGGGCAAGTTATCTCAGTCCTAGAAAGATACAAAGCGAAAACACTCGTGAAGAAAGTTCAAAACAAAACAGCCTTCTCCCTGTCTTTCTTTAACAGTTGCAGCTCATTTTAAAGCATGAAATTGAAATTGAATCAATGCGAGCTCTACCCTCTTAGGGCAGGATAATGAAAAGGCAAGGGTGCCCCTAATTTCTACAGTGCACGGCAGGCCTGGCTCTTGCGTGTCTAGAGCGTGTGTTTACTGCTTCTTTCTCGATGGCTGCGGCGTTCACCAATGGAAAATCTCGTAAACTGTGGCCAGACCGTTGGGCTGTTACAGCAGTGGTGGTGGTAGCTCTCAGGTAGGCAAAACTGTGTGTGGAGGAGATTAGTTTTGATTTAGCCCTCACACGGCAACTTTTCACACTTGCTTTTTAAACCACTAGATTACATGGAACTGTGGAAAAGTGGCATGTTTTATTGGGTTTGATACCATGCTTTTCATACTGTAGTTGTAATATTTAACTGCCTTCATGAAACACGTTTTAATTAAATACAGCAGCTGCACATTCACTTACACACTCATACACACATAGAGGAAATGTCTTCTCACATTTCAGCCCTGATTCATCTGTTCACAGGCTCTCTGTCTATTTTCAAACCTCTGGACCGTGAGGAGCAGGACATCTTTAACCTCACAATAATCGCTGAGGATCATGGGATACCCCAGCACTCCTCCAGCCAGATGCTGTGTGTCCATGTGATTGATGTTAACGATGAGGTGCCCTGGTTTGAGGATAACCAATACGAAGCCCAGATTTTGGAAAACCTGCCTCCGGGATCCAGTGTATTGACAGTGTCTGCTTCGGATCTGGACCAAGGTAAGGCTTTGACTTATTTATGATAGTTTTTTGCAATAAAATGGATTTTTTTTAAAATCAATTATGCATTGCCAGTAAATATTTCATAGCTCATCCTGGATACATTTGTGGAGTTAATGTTTTGCACAGTAAGGGAAAACTAAATGCTGAAATATCGTCAGTCATCAAGAATCATCCTAGAAATGCTGATTCACATGACATGAGCAGTTGTTTTTAATTGAGGACTACACCAGAGGCTGGGGTGGTACAGAAAGGGTGCATTCCCCTGGACTTAGTCAGAAGCGCATAAAACAGAAGGATTATAAACTTTCCCTCCAAAAGCAATTAGAGAAGTAAACAGGTGAGGTTGCCAGGCTGCTTCATGTTAGCACGCAATCTGGCATCCAGACATCTGTAGGAGGGCCATCACTGCCAAGTGCTTAGACAGCAAAACTTATGACAAACAAATAAATATTTATATCAACCTATGGGAAGAAGAATCAAACACCTTGAATTCATTCTGTATGCATGGCTGGCTTTTATTTTTGGTTTTAAGTACCAGATTGCACTAAAGCTTTGTTGTTGTGTGTTTATCTGTAGGAACCAATGGGCAGGTGGCATACGGTGGTGTTTCAGAAGAATATTTCAGTGTTAACCCAGCAACAGGTGTCATAACCACCACTAAATCACTGGACAGAGAGCTCCAGGAGCATTACACTGTTACAGGTACTGCCTCCAAAGATAATATTCTCCAAGATGACTGCTTTTTTGAAATAAGTACATTTAAGAAAGTAAGACTTTTTTTTTTGTTTTTGACAGTTTATGCAAAAGATGGAGGCCTCCCCCCTAACTATGCTAAAGCCACAGTAAGGATTAGAGTACTTGATGAGAATGACAACGCCCCTGTTTTTGGACGTCTTTACTACACTATAGAGGTGCCTGAAAACCTAGAGGCATTGCCTCTTCTCACCCTCAGAGCCACTGACCAGGATGTGGGAGAGAGTGGAGCTATTACATATAAAATTACAGGTGAAAATGTACTTGCTGTACCACAAACTTTCTGTCTATTATGCATTGAATTGCACAACACAGTGTTCATTCTTTGAATAACTGTTTGATTGCTGTGTTGTTGTTGTGCAACTGGAATGCCATCTGCTATTGTTGTCTTTGCAGCTGGAGACCCATCACGAGACTTCCGCGTAGACAAACAGACAGGCGTGCTGTCCACATCAAGGCCTCTGGACCGAGAGACGAGGGCTGGCTATACAATAACAGTCACAGCAGAGGACCAGGGCCAGCCTTCCCTCAGCACCACCACCACAGTGGAGGTTCTTGTACTGGACATCAACGACCACAGCCCTCAGTTTGAGAGCAGCAGTTACACTGCAGACATCTCAGAAGATGTTCCCATTGGCTCATTGGTTGTGGAAGTGAAAGCCATTGATTTGGACCAAGGCCCCAACAGTCAGGTGGTCTACTTTTTAGGGCATGGCACCCAGAGCATGTTTATCATAGATCAGAACACAGGCCGCATTATCACAGCAGCACCCCTAGACAGAGAAAGAACTGCCTCGTACACCTTTGAGGTGTGTGCCATTGACTCTTCTCCTGCAAACCCACGTAACTCTACAGCTCAGATCACCGTCTATGTTCAGGATGTGAACGACAACGCACCCTTCTTTATTCAGGACCCTCTTATTGTGAACATATCTGCCAACAGTGTGTCCAGCCGCCGAGTGTTGGCCACAATGAGGGCAGAGGACAAAGACTTCGGGGCAAATGGCTCTGTGTTTTATCGCTTCGCCAACCCTGTGAGGGGTTTCACCATTAACTCTTTGACAGGAGACATCCAAGCCACAGAAAAGCTGCAGACTCTGACCCAAAGTCAGAGGACTTTGATAGTACAGGCCATGGACCAGGGCAATCCAGCTCAATCGTCTCTTGGGGTGGTAATAATTTATATCAGAGAACAGAACTACAGAGGAATTCGCTTCTCTCGCACTGCCCGAGATGTCAGTCTGCAGGAGAATGCTGCCAAAGGTTTGAAAGTTATCTTATCTTTTTATGTGGAAAATGTGCATGGAGAATTAATGGCAAACTTTAGAAGCAATGCATATTTATTTCATCTTACAGGTACAGTTGTAACCCAGACTCAGGCACAGTACCCTGACGGATCCCAATCTGGCATCAGCTATAGTATTTTCAGTGGAAACAGAATACAGTCTTTTGGAATCAACGCCATTACTGGTAAGGCCAGAGAAAGCAACATATACAATAATCTCATGTGTTCTAAATCTTCAATTGCTGATATTATATTTGTCATTTAGGTGAAATATGGGTTCAAAAATCTGAAGGACTTGACTTTGAGGAGACCCCGAAACTCCGCCTTGTGGTGAAAGCTGAGACGGCATCCTCCAGCTCCTACATGGCTGTCAACTTAATTCTGCAGGATGTCAATGACAACTTGCCACGCTTCCAGCTCCAAAACTATGTAGCCTACATCAGAGAGGCACAAGGCTATGATTTTCCCATTATCCAGGTGCAGTAGCCTATCACACACATATTTATTATGGTTGGCCATACTGTTGAGTGGTTCTAAGTGTGAAGTTGTCGAATAAAAGAAACACCCAAGCATGAAAATCTGGATTGTTTTAGCAATGTGGGGAAAACAGGTTTTTTATTTGACAGTTTTTTTTTTAATCAGTTGCATCATAGTATGAGATCTATACAGTCATTTTTTTATGAACTCTATTTCCAAGTTTAATATTGCTCACCAGTTCTTGTTACACAGGAACAGCTGTTCATTTTAATTTTACAATGGGGTGGGTATTTTCTCAGGTTTCAGCAGATGACCTGGACCAGGGTCAAAACGGTCAGGTGACCTACTCCATCAGGTCATCATCTATGAGTGGCCTGTTCAAGATAGACCCACTGACCGGCAGCATCAGCACTGCAGCCATAATGGACAGAGAGATCTGGACACAAACAAAGTAAGTATTGGTATTTTTCCACATCGCTATAAAATCCAACCTGCTGTAACGTAGTTTGGCCTTCAACAGATCATGTTTTATGGTTTTTGCGATACTCCTCAGTTACTCCCAAAAATTAGTCTCTTTGTTTTATCAGTAAGACTTTTAGATTTGCATTTGAAAGTGTAACTGATTTGTGTGGCCAAAATTTACTGTGTTCCCAGTTGCAGGAGAGTCTCGCTACCTGTATTTTAAATGATGTCTTGTTAAATGTTAATGATAGTCGTGCATGAGACCAAAAATAAAAGATTGCATTTATTTTTGAGTTTCTTCCACCTAACTAAAGTCTTGGTGTTATTAACTTTTTAAGTCTGACGTCACTTACTTTTTAATACTGAAAATTGCCATTGATGAACTCCAGACTTGTATAAACAAAAACAGATAGGCCTATTTATCATGAAAAGTAACTTCATGTTCTCAACCTAACCTTAGTGGGAGGCAAAACGTTTATGAACCTGATTCATAAAAGTTCAGACTCTGACATTATGTTTTGCCATATTAGACTTGTTGTAACAGCAACAGACCGGGGAACCCCACGACTGGCTGGATCTGCCACCCTTACTGTGATTATCATTGACCTCAACGACAACAGTCCAATGATTCCCCTGCCTCGAGAGATCCGAGTGCCCGAAGGTAAGTCAGCTTCAAAGTGGAAGTTAGTCTAGTGATCCTATCACAAAGCCTCACATCACACTCTGGCAGCTCTCACAGCAGAGCTCAGTGAGAAAAGGCTGACCCCATTATGAAGAAAGCTATTGCCAAGTTCCTCCATTCATTTCCTGTCTGTTAGATACCAGCTTTCCAGAACTGGATATTTCCTAAATAATAATCTAAGAATTTTGAAATATCCCTTCTGAAGTGTCAGTACTTGATCTTAGCAGAAGTCTAATTTTCTACTCTTCTTCTCTGTTCTCCTATTCTCCCTATTGTTACACACAGATACTCTGATTGGCACAATTATCACCCAGGTAACAGGAAATGATGTGGATTCAGGGCCTGCCCTGTCCTACACTCTACATCTGGATATGGCCAGCGAGGGCATGTTTGGGATTCATCGCTATGGAGGGGGGGTGTCTCTGACAGGCCCGTTGGATTATGAAAAAAGAACCTGGTACACTTTGACCATCCATTCTTCAGATTCTAGACATCAAAGTGAAGCTAACCTGACTGTGCTTGTGGATGACGTGAATGACAATACCCCTACCTTCACCCAGGACCTGTATCAGGTACAGCTCCTTTAGGTCTTTAACACCATTGTCACTTTGTTGAACTACCTGTAATGATGATATGATGATATATTTTGAATGATTCTTCTCAGGTGACTGTGTCAGAGCATCTCCCAGCTGGCAGTGTTGTAGTCACAGTAACAGCTACTGACAATGACTCTGGGGAGAATGGGAAGATTACCTACAGAATAATGTCAGCAACAAGGGGTGTCTTCCATATTGACCCAAACAACGGTAAGGCCACTGTGTGCTCATTTGTGGCAGTTTGTAACCATTTTCTAACCAGAGTTTAATTACCCTTCATAAAAAATTGTCCCCTGAGGCTCTTTTAGATGCATAGTTGGGGTTTGGATATGCAATATGCATCCTAAAATATCTAATCATTTTGTTCAGCGAGAGCCGTTGAAGGCAAGATTTAACATTATTTGCCTCAGATGTTTTGTTTTAGATAACATCTAGAAATAAGTGTGTTATAAAAAGGACTTTTTTCCCCTCCAGCTGCTCTGTCTGCTCCCTCTTCACCTCTTTCCAAGATGATATTCTGTAGCCTGGAATATGTTCTTTCCATCCAACATGTGTGCTTAATCCAGCTCTAGTGCTTGAAACATGTAATTACAATTTAATGAGCACTCGTTTCATTAATTAGATTTTTTTTCTAATAATAGACAACCCTATATTGGGAACACCACTGAGAATTAATATAATGAGCTCTGGATTTTATATCAATCTAAAGCTTCTGTTTTTATGACCTTATTCAAGTCTTTGACAGTTCTTCCTTTTTTCCTCACAGGTACCATATTCGTCAAACAAAACATAGAGTTTGATTTTGAGAATCCCTCCATCCTGGTCTTAATTGAAGCCCGAGACCACGGCACCCCATCTCTTTCATCCATCGCCACAGTCCAGGTGCAGGTTTCAGACATCAACGACAATGCCCCCATCTTCCACCAGTCAGAGTACAGAGCCACTGTGTCTGAAGACGGCCTTCCTGGATCTACTGTTCTAACCTTGGAGGCCATGGATGGAGACCTGTCCCGGGACAACTGTGGTTTTGATTTCGCCATTGCTAGTGGCAACTCAGGAAATGCCTTCCAGATTGAGAGCAGTGTGCGCTTCTTGGAAGGAAGGGGTTTCCAGACAGTCGGCAGTCTAATCCTTGTGGAGGAATTGGACTTTGAAGCCGTGCCCCGTTATAATCTGACTGTTGTGGTATCAGATCGTGGGATCCCTCAGCGGAGCTCCAGCGTACCTATCCTGATCAGCATTACAGATGCCAATGACAACCCTCCAGCTTTCAGCCGCGCAGAGTATAGTGTTGTATTGAATGAGGGTGCAGCAGCTGGGACTGAGATCTTGCATCTATCTGCCACAGATCCAGACTCAGCTCCCAATGGAGAGGTGCAGTATTCCATAAGCTCAGGGGATGAGAAAAGCCTTTTTCAGGTGGATCGGTGGACTGGAGCCTTGAGACTGCAGAAACCCCTGGACAGCGAGACCCAGTCATCACATTTGATTGTTGTCCAGGCCACTGATGGTCAAGGGCACTATGCTTTCGCCCCAGTTAGTGTAGAAGTAAAGGACATCAACGATAACCGACCATTCTTTCCCCTCAAACAAGTTACTGCAAGCATCAGGGAAAACCAACCCAAGAATGCCTTAGTCACCATTCTGCATGCAATCGACCGTGATAGAGGTGTTTTCGGACAGTTAAAATACTTCATGTTAGACAACCCTAAAGAAGGAAAGGATGTTTTTCTTGTCAACCAAACTTCTGGAGAAGTGCGGACGCGCTCAGTTTTTGACTTTGAAAAGATAAACTCCTTCTACTTTGCTGTTGTTGCCATGGATGCTGGCAACTACTCTGCAACTGTCACAGTACAGGTTTATGTAACAGGGGAGGATGAATACGATCCTGTATTCACCTCATCAGAGTTCTCATTCGAAGTGCCTGAGGGAGCAAAGAAAGGTCAGATTATTGGCAAAGTACAAGCCAAAGACGAGGATGGAGGTGTGGATGGTGTTGTCCTCTACTCGCTGTTAGAGAGTTCACCTTATTTTGAAGTTCACAAATCAACAGGAGAAATTTCCTTAAAGATGGACAGCCATAGCAGACATGTGAGCCGTTCAAAAAGAGAGGTGCGTCAAATGACACTAGACGTGACTGCCCACAGTCCACTTGAGACATCCCGCATAGCAGTGGCAAAAGTTGTACTTGATGTGACCCATACAAATTTTGGTCTCAACACAGATATGAACATGCTGCTTGTCAGTGTTATTGCTGTTTCACTTGGGACCATAGTCATACTAATAATAATTGCTGTGGCACTATTTTTTATCAAATTAAGACGGCGGAAGAAAGACCAAAAGACACATGGACGAACTCCAACATCAGGCACCATGATGCATAGGTTTGAGGAAACAAAAATAGCAGCGAATGAAATCATTTACCATCAAGCCCTACCTGGATACACCACTGATCAGAGTGGCAACAATGCGGGTCCATATACCCGCGGAGGATCTCTAGATCCTTCACACTCTAGTGGCCGTGGTTCAGCAGAGGCAGAAGCAGCAGAGGATGATGAGATCAGAATGATAAACGAATATCCTCGAGTATCCAGCATCTCCTCCTCCATGCAGGAGCGAATCTCAGCTCGAGGTCCAGACTCTGGAATCCAGCAAGATGCAGACCAGCTATCAGATGTGTCTTGTGAGCCTTCAATAGATGCCAGTCAGTGGTTCAAGGGGAAGAAAATGGGCAGCCTAAATGGCACCCTATTATCTGGTCAGGTACCAGTTTACAGGGATGAAGGAGGTGGCTACGTGGGTGTGGGACGAGGACTCAGTATCTCACACCCCAAGGACTACACTTTCCCAGAGGATGGAAAACCTGCTGTCGATGGCTCCCTGACAGCCATCGTGGCCAGTGATGAGGAGCTGAGGGGCAGCTACAACTGGGACTATCTTCTAAACTGGTGTCCCCAGTTTCAACCTTTAGCTAACGTTTTCACAGAAATAGCACGCTTAAAGGATGAAACAGCTCCTCCTCATCCTCGAAGGTCATTTCACAAGGCAAAGGCTGAGTCAAGAATTGACCCTCCACCTCTTATAACCTCAGTGGCCCACCCCGGGGCCAAAACTGTACCTCCAAAGCCTGCAGTTGGGAGGACATTCCCACATCTGGCATCTTTACGGAGATCTCCCATCAGTGGTGAGGGATCCATTTCCTCAGTTGCCATGTCTCCAAGTTTCTCCCCCTCTCTGTCTCCACTGGCAGCACGTTCTCCAGCGATCACACCCTTCAGTGTTTCTCAAGGCCCCTCAGCCTCCATAATCAGCACAACGGAACACAATCTTGAACACAGTGAGGAGGCAGAGCTAAGAATTTAAATTACAGAGTTGAACTGAACTAAAGCCGAGTCATTTCTGCCCCATATTTGTTCTACTGTATGACCGCAGGAGCTGCAACATCCACTGAGTCAATGCTGTTCTCATTTTTTCAGTCCAAATAGCCAAACATGTGGTGCTTAATGAAAGCTGGCATTCATCATTATCAGGCCAAATGGACTATGCCTTTTTTTTTTTTTTTTTTTGAGAAACTCCTCTCCTGTTGATCAGTGTTAATTTGCACATTCAAATGGGGATTCACTTATGATGTCAATATTTTGTACAAAATCATTGTCTTTATTTTTATACTCACATGTGGTTCCTGAAAAGAAGTGGCATTAAATTGTCAAAAGGTTGTCAAAACCTCAGAATATATTTCTATATTTGTATATTTGTAGCTTGTACTGTATACTTGTTTGTACTGTAAGTTGGTTTTATCTCATGTTATTCTTAACCTCGGTTTTAAATGAAGCTCTGCATTAATGCTTTATGAAGTGGGATTTTTCTAACAGATTATTGTAAATATTTATAGTTGGAGAGACATTCTTGCTCAAACAAATGAAACATCAGTCGGAATAGACTATTGTATGATCAGTTTTTGTAGGGCCCAGTGTTTGATCTCACATCAAAAGGTGATCATGAATGTGAAATACTGAAAACTTGTCTTAGTCCTCAACACACGTTCCTTCATTTTCTGCAAAAGAAAATGAAACTTGACATCCAATGATCCTGTCCTTCAGGTACCCTGGCTTTAATTTATCACTACAGGCCTTACTGGTTCTCATTTTTCATTGTGGAACAAAAACTCCTGTGTCGGAAACCGCAGTGTAGCTATGTGGTACGGTAAATTGTTTGCTCCATCAGCAACCTAATCATTCCAGAGAATGTAAGCAGTTCTTGCTCATTTTTCTTTTCAGTAAAGCTATAAAGTAACGTCTTTACCCACTTTCTGTCGATATACATTTTGTTGTAAAAAAAAAAAAAAGAGAAAAAAACTTGTTTGAAAGTGTTAGAATTGTTGCTTTGAAGCACTATAAATAATAGTGATTAAAGAAAAAGCCAACAAATGTTGCATAAAAATGATAGACATGAAAAATGTGTATTTATGAATGTTCAGCCCCACCAGAGAATGTTTCTTCAGCTAATGAAAAGAAATATACAGGACATGTTCAGCTGTAATTTACATAATGCTTTGACAGTGATTCTTGTGCCATGAATGCATTTTTGATGATAATGGTGTTTTGGCAGCCTTTACAAAGTAAAATAATTAGTCAGGCATTAGGTATTTGCAAAAGTAACTGCTCTGCCAAGACAAGAACTAAGTACATCCTTCCATTTATTTAGAAGGAATCATGTTTTACACCTGTGATAACATTATGTTAAATAATACTAATATTCTTTAGTATTCTAATTTATTATAAGGTAGATATCAGAAGTTGAGGGGTTCTGTTAAATTATTTACAGGGATGTAATTTTGACCATGGCCAAATATATATGAACACTACCTACGATAGACTGAAGGTACCTTATTGTGTGTATTATTTTTTATTGAACAGTGTTACCTGCCTCTTATGTTTCATTTCCAACTGTGCATATAATGGTGCCATAGAAAAGAGAAAGTTCTCCATGTGTTCACACATTTCATTAGTCCTGTCCAGAGAAATGTTTTGAGCAAAGTGCCTGATTAAAGTACTTCTGTGAACACAGTTCCACCTCTGTCACCTTTTGTCTCAGTACTTTTTGATGCTAATGCATGAAAATGAATCAGTAAGTAATTAAGTAAAAATGTACCATTAAGCAGCCAGAGGAAAATATGCTGCTTTAGAAATGTCTGATGTTTCAGACATTTTTTTTCTGCCAAAATTTACCAGGAAAAATAGGTGAGTTAGGAGCCTTATTTGAGCTCTAAAGGGGAAACCTTAACACAGAGTAAACACAGGATTTTCTAATACTAATTTCTAATCATAATACTGGAAGGGCTCAGAGCGTCTGTGTGTGTGTGTGTGTGCGTGTGCATGTGTGTGTGTGTGTGTGTGTGCGTATATTAGCATGATTCTGACAAACTGAGACATTTTTACCTGGCTAATTTGGTACCTACAGTTGAGGAATAGTCCTGTCTCCACATTAAATATCCTGGCAAGTTCATAGGACCAATATTTTCGGAGATATTAGTCATTTTGGAATACAATAAGCACAGTACCACGCTGCATGATGGGAAATGAAGTTAAAAACAGGAACACTGCATTTACTCTGCCTCAGTTACTTTAAGGGGGGTAAACATGACAAATTCATGGGACCCAGCACTCTGGAGGGGCCCATACAGCAGTGGAGTGGGCCCAGAGAGCTACAGGAATAGTAAAGCGTCTTCTGTTTGTATAGCCCGGACAATCACAGACCAGTATATATCTTCCCCCACTCTGACAATCACGCACCGCCACACACGCGCGCGCATCTACAACACGTGGTTCCCCATGGGTCACATATTATCACTGCCCCCACAGACTTGTACTGTAGGCACAAAGCATGACAGGTAATCACTTCATCTGCCTTTCTTCTCACACCGATGTGCCCATCACTCTGGAACAGGGTCAGTCTGGACTCATCAGATCACATGACCCTTTTCCATTGAAATACAGTCCGCTCTCTATTCTCTTAAATGGATGGTTGCTTAAGAAATGAGAAGATACTCACAGCTGAAACAATATTGATCACTGCAGTGATAATCCAGTTGAAGGATATGACCTATTTGCATAGTTATATATCTAGGTGGGGACCTTTTTATGCACCGGGCAGTATACAGTCACAGAAAAAATGATTAGACCATCAAAAGTCATCAAAAACAATGGTTATGCAATCAAATACTAACTCCTGTGTGTATCATGTAACTAAAAAAGACAGAAAAAAAACATGGAATGAATCAAAGCACTGTTTTTGTCAGTACAATGCCATAGATATTGATGGAAGAACTGAACTGATTTTGGTTATTATCAAGAAAACCATGGAAAATGGATAGATATCAGCTCTGAAATTAAACTACTATGAGCTATTTTTGTTGTTATCATTACATTTATCCAAACAAATGTACCCTTATTTGCACCAGGCATTAAAATTAACAAGAAATTGAAGCAAAAAAAGGGCAGTCTAATCATTTTTTCCGCGACTGTATATTCACAATCTGTTATAACTGAGTGAATGAAAGACTTAATTATAATATTCATATGCATCATTTTCTTTTGCAAGGAGAAAAAAGAAGCCATTAGCAACTCTGTGTTGAGTTTATTGAAGTATCTCCTTCAAGTTTCAAGTATAACTCGACTCATCTATTTTTACCAGTGAATGTTGCTGGGCGAAAAAAACCTGAAACACATCAGGAAAAAAAAAAAAGACACTCTACACATGGCTGTAACGAGAATCACAGTTTTGTTTGCCAATCTGTAGAAGTGTGACGTGAGGAGTAAATCTTTCCACTGAGTCATGAGTCTAATTTCTTCTGTAAATAAAAAGAGCTGTATGATGTACTGAAACAGCCCCAAAATAAGCAATGTAGGAAGTATAAAATAAATAAATAAATAAATAAATAAATAAATAAAAAAAAAATCCCAAACTTTGTCTTTCGTCAACTGAGATAATTAAAAGATCACCTTCCCCTGATGGTTTCACTGTTGCAAGCATCAGGCAGTTTCACAGTGTTTTATCTTCCTCATGCAATATTCAAAGGTGTTATGTTTAGAACACAAGGACCCAATGAATATTTGTGGAAGATTTTAGTGTTTTCCTTTTAAACTATCACGATGTTTTGCGCAACATTTTGTAGACTATAATTGATGCTCTGCCATTCACTGATCTCTTTGACTTTGACGCCTTCAGAAGGGATGTACTGCCAACAAAACCTTTACCTTGAATAAACTGTGCAACACAAACACCCTGAAGTACAAAGATGAATGGATAAAAACAACCTCAAAAAGCCTTTATCCTGTTCTCCTAGTCATCTGAAGAAATGGCTTGAATACATTTGATTAACGGCAGCCATTAAGTGTCATTTAGAACTTGATGGACATGTATGAAGCAACACACTCACAAATACAGTAATCTGATGGTTTCACAGATGCCCTTAACTGTACTGAATACAGATATGTACAAAAAAAGACAGTTGTCTTGCAGGATAAATAGTCTTACCCCAGCTTTCAGACAAATGAAGACAGAGCATAACTCTTTAAAATAACATGCAAATGAGACAAAACCTTAAATGGTTGCACATGAAATCCCCTAATCGGCATTGTTCTATTGTATTATTGTTTCGTTTAAATAATGTCACATAAATCCTACTCTTGCATTCTATTGCTCAACCAATTATTCTGTCAAAATATCCTTTTACATTATGTTTTTACAGCTCAGAAATCGTTTGTCACTGACCACACCAAACCCCAGGTCAAATCTCTGAGCAAATAATTTTCTCCCAATAATTTTAACCTCTGTTATTTTCGGTGCACTTACCAACTCCGCTGCTTTCATAATGTTAGTCTCGTTTCTTTCTTTTTTGCTTAATGTCCTCAATTTGTATTCCCCAGATCACACATACAGTACAACAGCTTGAGGCAATGCAAGAGTGAGAAATTTATGTATTTGCAATCACATTTAGAACATCTGGCAGCCCACAAGCTTTAGAACGACAGTTGTTTTTGTTAAAATATCAAAAAGGAAATCAAGACGTAAATTAAGTACAATAACATGAGTGATAGTTGGGGGTTTTCAGTCTAAAAGTGCAATGTCAGAGCTTATCTAAACATTAATGAGGCATTGCTTTTTAGCATCTACGTAATTCCATCATCATGGGAATTTGTTGCATCACCCTCATGTTTGCCCGAGGCTGGACAAGACTCCTGCTGCCTGATGAAACTGAGCTGAAACTGTACCAGGGGTGTTTTGTCCGCTCCAAGTCCTGTCTCTGACTGGTTTACGGAGCTGAAACCTAAACCCTGCGGTATTCAGAGCAATTACACACATGCTCACGCACACAAACAGAGGTGAATTCATGTGTATTTTGTCTCGGTGCTGGAAAGATGGGCGGAGCCGGCTGACTTTGACAACCTATTGATAATACAGTCAGCCCGGTGTCATAGCGGACTCAGACTACGAGATGAATGCCGGGACCCAAACCAAGTACCTTGGATCTGAGGCCAGTATATACACAACAGAACTCAGATGATATGAGTAAGAGTTCAAAAGCCAAGTCATTACTCAAAACTTAAATTAAAGGCTGTGGGTAAACCAAACGAAATATATAATTTTCCCTTCAACACAGAGTGGATACACAGGAGGCTTTTCTGTTAACATGCAATCTTCAGTCTCATGGTGCCCTTTCACTGACATATTGTGTCTGTGTCTCTTACAACGTTGTCAGTGGTGTTATAGATATATGACAAAAAATATTACCGAATTCATTTTGCAGTGGGGTAACTAAGTAAATATCTCCTCGCATAAAGCCACAGTCTCCCTCCGAGGCAAATAAATCAAAAATGTGCTCATAATACCAATGGATATTATTAAAAAGCCGACAGTTCTAGTTTTTGTGTTGTTTACCCTCACTAGGATTCAAAGACTGGAGTGTTTTTGTTGGTTTTTTTTTAGTTTTATAGACATCTGCCTTTTGTCCTATTTTCCAAATATCTTTAGTATCATTTCTTCAAAGTGTATGGTTACCAGAAAGTCTTCTTAAAGATAATAATAAAGAAGATGACAAAAACAATAACAGCAATGTTGAGAATTGTCCTTAAAATTACAATCTTTCCTACTTTTTCACTGAGTTTGTTCATAGTGTTCATTCGCAAAGGAAACATTCAGTTTCTGAAATCCATTAACCCACGCAAGAACAAAGGTGTTGTTATTCATATTGATCAGTTCCACAGACCGATCAAAGACTATGCAAATAACTAATTTCATGCATTGTTGAATGATTTCCCTCTGTTGCCAGCAGGAGCCTTGATATGTGCAATACTGTCTTTTTCTTACAGCACAATAAAGGTTGAGTTATTTCTGCTTCTTCAGCTCTGCACCAAAACCTGACAGTGGTACCTGTGAGGGATTTGAGGGATTTGGTTGAAGTATTTCCTGCAGATTCATTTTCTGCCTGGTTTGGCTGCATAACAGTAAATGGGCAAAAAGGTTATACTTGGATAAATAAAAGATCATCGTCACCACAATCGCATTCATAAACATCCAGTAGTTTTATATTTTTTCCATCCTCTTCATGCAATATTCAAAGATATTATGTCTGAAACAAAGGCTACCAATGAATTTCTGAAAAGGATATAATTATTTTCCTTTTAAACAGTTCAGATTTTGCACATTTTCTAATTTGGTTTCCAGGGATTTGAGGGAACTGGGGGATTTTCATGGATTTTCATTGATGCTTATTTAAACTGGTTCCATGTATGTAGTATTAATATTACAAACTCTCAACAGCAGGGGGAAGTCATGTACCAGAACACACTTAAGACTATCAAAACCACCAACGAATCAAATGTATCCACAGACCGTATCATTATTAAATTAAGTTTTAAAGCTCATTGTTTACACACATCTGTATTATGGTATCATCAAGTTTTGTTCGACAAAATTAAAACTCTTAGCTGCTTATTTTGACAGTGAGTCAAAATAACACTGTCTTCTAATCTTCATGTGCTGCATCAGCTGATAGTTTACATTATTGCTCTGTTAGCTTAGCTCTGTTTTTACAGTAATACCACAAATCACCTTTGTTTTCTGTATCATTTTTGTTGTCAGTAGCTGTACCAAAGGTTCGTTTGGAATCATCCAAACAAGGTCAGAACTATCCAAATTTAGTCTGAACCACAGCTCAACAAATGGCCTTAGCAAAGATAATAACATCACATAATAACTTTATATCTTCATAAGCATCCTAATCAAACTCACCGTGTAGAAGAAATGCTGTGATTTCAGTATCACACTCCATTCTTTTCCTTTAGAGCTGTGTCCAGTGGAGAACACAGCTACAGTGCTTCTAACTTTTATCACTGAGTCATTTTCTTTAGCCCCTTTTACGCAGCACTTCTGTTCTGGGAATATTTCACCTTTATTCCGGAACGACGTCTGTGTAAAGAAAATTGTGGGATCATTTGGTCCCACCTCTGTCACGGCTCTGTACCGCCTCTGGAGGTGATAAAGGTGGAATCCTGATTCTGGAATGGTATATAAAAAGGAACACCTCTCATTCCGTAACCAAGGTGTGACATTTTGATGATGTTTTTTTTTTTTTGTTTTTTTTTAATCTCTTCTTAAAACCCATCTTTTCTCCTTGGCTTTTGAAACCATGTGAGATGTCTGAATGTATTAGTTTTATTCTGTTATTTTATTTGGTAGTGGTTTATTGCTCTTATTTTTTGTTGCTTTTAACTGAAGAGCTTTTTATGTTTTTAATCTATTCTTGTATTTTATTCTTTTATTTAGGTTTTCATTGATTCTTCTGTACAGCACTTTGGTCTGCTGCAGTTGTTTTAAAGTGCTTTACAAATAAAGTCGGATTGGAATGGATTGGATATTGCATGTGCGACCCCCACGCTGGGAGGATTTAAAAATGAGTGTGGGCCATGTACAGTAAACAAACATATCAATGCGACCAGAAAGATGCGGAGGACTCTATCCATGCTAATATTTGTGGAAAGGTAAAAGACAGGCCGACTCTGGAGAGGTTAGCTAAGAAGCTATGCTCAAGGTATTTCCAATGCACAAGTTATATGTCACACTATACACTGAGCTGCATCACCACCCCTTTGATTCCGAAACACAGGTCCGCTGTGTAAAAGTCCAGGCTGTCTCACATCTGTTACTCCTTTGGCTTGGCTGTGGAAATCGGTCAATGGTGGCAAAAAAGTAGGATCACCATCTCACCTTTTTTCTGGGATCTCTTTGTAAAAGTGGCTTATGACTCTAAAAGTTGCTTCTTAGTGGTTCTCATCCAATCTGGTCACTTTCTGACACTTCAGCTAGTTTTCTTCACCATCAGAGACCAAAAATCTGCCAGATTTTTCAGTCAGAATAAATTGAGTTTTTATCTCTATACGCCATCCAATACGCCTGCATCTTTGTCATAATCCTAAGGATAATTTAGGTATTTTTTTAAATATTTCAAATACTGCATATATCCCCTGTAAAGTCACAGAACCCTAATTAACAAGCTTTAATTTTATATGGATATTCAGTGTATCCTGCATTATGTTGTATTAAATAAAGGTCTGGGGTTGTTTTCAGCCATTTTCAAGTCAAATTTTATGCCTACATTTCTCTCTGGATTTGGCATCATGTAAGCCTGCTAAATTGCACTTCATTAATCAAAAACTATTAGATGGGTGCAGTGATTCTGCAAAAACAACATTGCTTAAGCAGTAGAATCCAGGGAAAGCTCCAGTTTTTCTGTGTCTATCATTACAGACAGTCAGAAAATTAACTCTCAGTCAGATGTTCCAGATAACTCTCATTTACTTAGACTGCTAAGGGTTGTGTAGCTTTGAAGGCATAATGACTATAACGACTGGAGAATATAATGGTTTTAACATGTCTTCTGCAAAAAAGCTTGTGCCATGGGCCCTTTGTACTGTCTTACATTCAAAAGCACTTTCTATGGAAGCTACCAAACTAGGCAGATTTTCAAAAGCAGTTAACCTGTACTGAATAATGCCTCTCCTTTTTTTATAACCTATATGATCTCATCTTGATGACATAGTATATGGTGTGACATAAAAAGATGAATAGCAGCTGCAGAGATCAGTCAGTTGTGAAGTGAATCACAGTGAGGGATATGGGCTTGTGGACATGGGGAATGTGAATCTTTGCATTGGGGTGTGAGCTGCTTTGTCTGCAGGCTCTTTGGTAAGGATCACACCCTGGAGAAGCGCAGGCTACCATCCAGTTAAAATGAGGCCAGACCAGAGAGATGTCTCTCTGCTCATGCTTGGATTACCCATAAACCCCTCATACCTGCAGCTTGCACGGAAGTCTTTGCTCCTTGTTCCCTCAGCAGAGGGCCAGGCTCCAGGGATGCTCCATCCTCAGCTTACCACAATCCTTTCTCCAAACACTCCACAGAGACTTTTTTCCCCTCCGATCCTCTTGTCTCTTACGAGTTCTGTTTTTTCCCCTGCTCTCTCTTCAAGGTCTTGCCAGGCTACTTGCGTGACTAGAGGGAGTGGAAAAAAAAGGTTTCAAAACCCACTGGCACGCGAGCCCCAAATCTATTTTTGGAGAGCGTTCTTTTTTTCTTTGAAAACAAAAAAGCCACAGGGAGAAATAGGCAATACTGGGGTGAAGGGGGTCTGTTTCTCATTTGGCCAGGCCTGCCTCCTGTCCTGCCCCGCCAGCGTCAGAACCACAGCACTATGGGGAAAAAAGGGTGGCTCAGACTAGGGAGGAGAAGTGTTTTTCCTGCTACGCTGCAGCCAAACTATGGACCCTCATCTTAGCTCTTGTCACTTAGCAACCAGCCCAACCTGCTTCCCATTACCGGACCATCTGCTTGTGTTTCAGGCTTTACTTTGTTTTGATTTGTTTCGCCCCTTTTTAACTTTTGTCTTAAATTCACCATGATTAAATTACTGCATTTAAATTCAGCCTTCATTGTTAATTCATTTGCATGAAGCATGGTTTTGTAGGCCTGCTGCAAAAGCATTTAGTCCAGTGTAACCCATGACTTAATTCCATTCTGTCGCTGATTTGTTGCAGAAATTGTGTACAGTGGTTTGTGGATGAGGCAGCTGAGAATTCAATAAATGATGTATGAAGCATAGAGACAAATGTGAATATATTCTTCACTGTTTTGGCTTGTGTATAAGCAAAAGATGTATAACAGTACTTCTGAAGCCTGGGTATTTAACTAAGTCAACACTGAAATATATGCCATTTTCTCTGATGAGCAACTAGAACAATGACGATAATGCTTAAATGCTCTGGAAAAAAAAAACAAACAAACCTGCAACAGATTAAATATATTTTGCATAATTTTCCAACTGGTGTATGATGTCCCATTTGACTGTTGATGAGAATGTTTGTTGATGCCAATTGACATTTGTTTTGTTCTGTTAAACATGGCTAGAAAAGACATAGAATCTTGTATGAAAAATAATAAACTAAAATTATGATGAGGTAATCATTTATAAGCCTTTTATGTATGGCTATTAAGACTGACAACTAATCTGAGTTCATAATGACACCAGTTGTAATTATGCTAATTTGGGCAAAAGATGCTGCAGTCTGTCAGTCTGCTGGGCCAAAACATTATGGCATGAATGAAAACGGAGAGCTTTGTGGTTGTAGAGTATAATGACTCACAGCAGTATGCTCCTGCTCTGATGACGAAGTGTTTCCCATCACAGAATCAGTGATGGGAAATTTAGACTTAGGGAAACCACTATGCCCTCATCTGATTTTGTCAAAACAAAAGCCGCTTTTCTTATTTCCATATACTGAAACAGACTACACAGTCAAATGTATTCTTATTATCCACTTACAAAGAATCATTTGCAAATTTGTGACTTGTACAGAAACATCTTGATCGTGTCTCCCTTCTCTCTTTTGTACTGTTTTTTTTTTTTTTCAAAAATTAGGAAAGTCATATAACATTCTGACTACTGACAGGAGACGTGGTAATAGCAGGGATGATTTCATTATGGAACCTTTAATTGGGTTGGATATATTAGGCAGCAAGTGCACATTTAGTCCTCAAAAGTGATGTATTGGAAGCAGCAAAATGAGCCACATAAGGAACTGAGTGACTTTCATGGAAGCAACCATAATCTAAATTGAAATGCATTTGCAGAAATGCTTTGCCATTTTAAGAATATGGCTGCATTATTTGACTCATAAATAAAATGAATAATCATCCAGTCTGCATTTTCATTTTCTTATTCAAGGCTATATGCAACATGAATAAGAAAATGAAAATGCAAACTGGATGATTGATTACTCATTTTATTTATGAGTCAAATAATGCAGCCACATTCTTAAAATGAAAAAACATTTGTGCTAATGCATTTGAATTTTAGATTTCAAATTGAATTTTGGTAACTATTTGCTAGGCCATGTTTTGAAAATTAAATCTCAAATGTGTTTTTCTTTTTGTTTTTAATAAAGTAAAAGAATGAGCGGTCTTGAATAAGACAATGAAAATGCAGATTGGATAATTTATTAGAGTCAAATAATGCAACCATATTCTTAAAATGAAAAAGCATTTCTGCAAATGCATTTTAATTTAGATTATGGTAACTAATCGCTTCCATAGACTTTCACCAGGTGTTGGGCAACTTTTAATAAAACAAAGGTGTAGTCGTTGAGAGGCAAAGCGAGGAAAAAAAGGATCTTTATTTGCCGGACGTGCTGCTAAACAATAAAAATAAGCTCCAGAGGAATGTTGTTCCACACGTTTATTAAGGCTAAAAACAAGCAGTGAAATAATCCCACAATATCTAAAAACATCCAAGACAGTATACTTTTTAGAGGTCAGCAAAGTCGGACCTTCCCCACTCACCCTCTCAGTTCAATCATTCAACAGGTGAAGAACAGCTGATTTTACTACTTTACTGACGTATCACCTTAACATGACTATTCCCCGGATGTGACAAAAAGAATACCAGCTGGCACTTACACCAGGTCCATGTTGTAACGGTGGCGACTGGGTCAGAGTATCTCCACAACTGCAGGTTTTGTTGGGTGTTCCTGGTCTGCAGTGTTAGTACCAACCAAAAAACGGACTAAGGAAGGACATCCCAGTTTCAGGACAATTGATCATCTGTGGGAGGTGTTGGACAAATAAGTTCAATCCATGGACACCCCACCTCTACTTCCAGGACTTCACTGATCTTCTGCTAACGTCTTGGTCCAAATACCACCCACACCTTCAGAGGTCTGGTGAGTCTAGGCCTCGAGTCAGAACTGTTTTTGTTGAAAAAGGGAAACCTACACAATATTAGACAGGTAATAATAACGTTCTGCTCCCATTGATGCTTGATTGGTTGAGATTGCTGTTCTTTAGATACTTTCGGTAGGTACAAACCACTTTCAACTGGGAATGAGCATCAAGATCTCGAGATGCTCTGACCCAGTGATTTGGCCATCACAATTTCACTAGTAGCTCAGGTCCATACTCTTGCCCATTTTACTGTTTCTGTCACATCAACTTAGAGGTCTACCGCCATCTATTTCACTTTGGCTTAGGGATGTTATGTTTTCTCTTAAATCAGAAAAGATTAGACTCTCACTGCAAGGTTCCTCAGCTAAATTTCTTATTAAATGGCAATCTTTTTCGGATTACTTTCAATCTTTATGAACATTGCCTTCAGATTGATCTCTTACACCACCATTCTCTCTATTTTGTGTTTGTTTAGGTATTGGTTTTTGTCTTAATTCATTCCATCTACCAATTATTTTGGCCTTTGATACATCTATGTAATGCCTAATATTTTAAGGTAGGCACATGTATCCACAAGCTATGTCTGTTATTATTATTATTATTATTATTATTATTATTATTCATCTCTCTTTTCTATTTTCTGCTGGCTCAGTTATTATTTTGTATATCACAGATTTGTTGCTGTTTGACACTTTGTTATATTGTTCTTTTTCCTGCTGTTGCCCCTTCTCGGATGGCCTCAGCATTGGTTTGGGCATGGGGGAAAAAATTATATAAAAGGCAATGTATAATGTATGCACTGCAATTCCGCTTCTTTGTATGTACTGTTACATCGCTCAAAAAAAGATAAATAACCTTAGAGGTTTACATGTTCACCTGCTACATAATATATCCCGACAGGTCCCATTGTAATGAGATAATCAAAATCAGTACCACTTTGGCTGTGAGTGGTCACAGTGTTATGGCTGATCATGTATATTTGAGTATAAAATCTATTTATTAAGGTTTTAAAACAAGTGACTCTACACATTTGATAACTTAATCCTGTTATCCTATTGCTGCTGTGCTACCAAACGACCACACTTTTCACAAATCTCCATTTCATTAAATAATTACATTGGGATTATGTGCTGAAATTACCCTCAGTGGCTTACCTGCAGTAGATCAGAGTCAGCATGACCCCATTTTGGAAAAGCACAAAGGATTACCAACACCACATCCCTGAATGGCATGAATATTTTTTTAAGTTCTTAATTCAGGCCAACCTAAAAATTCTCAATTGTAGAATCTACACTGAATTCTTTTCTGTAATATATTGCTGTATGAAACACATCAACCGTTAGAAAAAGTTGAAAAGGAGAGCTTACACTGAGATTGCTTAGTGGAGCCCTAAGGGGAGTGTTCTGTAAGTAGCTAAAATTCCGTTTACACCCCTGGCTCCTGCATTGCTCAGCTTCAGTGCCAGTACTCTTATGTGCATTTCCAAAACAGGGCCATGTTGACCAAGGTCTACTGCAGGTAAAACACAACCCCACTTCAAAATATCTGAACTGTACCACATAATCATACCTATCAACACTGGTATAAAATCTATGTGCATATTATAACTTGTATTCTTTATTTCAAAGGGCATTCATTTATGCATTTTAGTCATTCTTTAAACCTATATTTAAATCTTGAATTACTGAAATTTGTCCTATTTTTTAACGATACTGAGAAAAAAACTGCAGAATTAATACATAGACAGTAACAAAAAAAAAAAAAGAATAATAAAAAAAAGAACATATCAGTGCAGTTAAGGCAACTACACTGAAAAGGAAGGTAGTAGTTTTTCCTATTTCAGTGTTTTGCTGATTACCATCATCAATCCCAATTGAAAGTTCTGAAAACAGTGTGACCATGATGTCGCTCATTGATTTCTAAACTGCCATTTTGAAGCCACCAGTTTGGGATTTACCATTACAATCTTAACTTTTCGGAGCCAGAAGTGACCATATTTGGACAAAAGGGACAGAACTGCAGGAGCCCAAGGGGTCATGGCTGTGCTAATGCTAAAAGCTGCAATATCAAACCAGTATACTTTATAATCACAGATTTTATTATGCACATTATTTATTTAAGAAAATTTATATTCCATTTTTCCACTGACTATTTTATCCTGTTTACTTGTGTTTTATCGATGTGTTTGTTTGAGACCAATGTAAAGTGATATGGGCGCTTCTATGAAACTGGTCCTAAAAACAGGACATGGGGGCTGAAAATTCAAACCAGATGTAGACAAATGTTATCAAGCAAGTTTGGAAGCACTTTGGGTCTATTTAAAAGATAAATATTTACTGAGATAAAAAAAGAAATATTTTTTTCAGATAAAACACATTTTTCTATCATTTTCCTATTATTCATATACAAAACTTTGCATGTAACACAGTCAACAGGACATGAAAATTACGTGCTACAATTTTTTCGAATATATTTTTACTTACTATTTCAAGTACATTTTGGGAATAGAACTAATTATGCAAGGCAGAATGGTTCACAAAAATGACCGCTGTTGCAAAATCACTTGCGATTTATTTGTGTTTAAATGGGCAGGTTCTGCATGTAACGTAAGTGGACACGATGGGTTACATGTGAAACATGGAATGAGACTGCTGATTCCTGAAAAACCCATGTCTGGATTAGAAAAACCACTAGGATTCTCAAATTTAACACAGTGCCTTTATTTATAGCGGTATATAAGACCATTTGAAGTCATGTTTTCTAGATCAAATCCACTGACACCTAGGTAGCTTTAACTGTCCCAATTTTGGTCCTATTTTTGGCTCTAATATTTTATTAAAAATTCTATCATTTTGGGATGGCTCAGAGCAACTGTTTAATTTTTTTTGCATTTATCTGAGGTCATCATTAGGTACATCCTGGGGGGAAATATGTCTAAATTTCTCTTTTATTATTGGGCCTAAAAAGCTGGAAAAGTGCCAGGTACCAAAATTAAGTTTCATAGAAGCACCCATTTAGTTTTGCAGTGCATCTATGATGTAATGGTTAAATGTCTAATAAAGAAACCTGAATCAGAAACGCTTGTCAAACTAGAAACTTCATCATGCACTGCGTAACAAAGACATTTGAGGATCTTATTTTTGGAATCTACAAACCAGAACTACAGTAGAGCTGTGTGTCAGGTGAGCTGTCACACACTTGGTAATCACAGCCTGACACAGAAGACTAAGTCTTTTGTTTGACGTGAGATCTGATTAAAGATGGACCACCAGAAGTCTCAAAAGAGGGTCCAAATAAAACAAATGAGACCAGAATGGAAAAAAAAGACTCTATAGAAAAGTTCAGTGGAAGTCTATGGGGCTTGTTGGAGCCAGCCTCATTGGCCGTCACCATTATTACAACTTCATGATTCTTCGGTATCGGCTTAAATTGGAAGTTAAGGTCATTGCAACCTTGGAAGTGATAAACGATGGAATGACGCCATGAAAGGTTTCATAAATATACACAAAACCTTCCCGAGGTTACACTTTCTTGTTATCTTTTCATCTATTTTAAGCCAAGTCAAAGCAAATTAAACAAGACAGTAGATCAGTTTCTGGAGTCTGCCTCAGTGCTGAGCAAAATGAAAACAGCCTCCACTTTGCTTTCTTTATCTGAATCATAAGGACATGCGGAGAAGTACTTCTGCTGTTAGAAGAGCATCACGCAGCACATGGAAATGTCAGAAGTTTTCACACATATTAATCATTTAACCTGTATCCACAGAGTATATTGGTACTGGAGATTGAGAGAGATTACAAAGCAGCCGTAGTGGACTCATAATGACACATTAATATGCTTTCCAGACATTTTAGCCTGGTGCACCATCGCTAAACTCTAACTGTTGTAAGTGAGGAACTTAGCACTCAACACCTGCTCTAACAGATATCTCTACCTTCCACCACTATCCATCAAAGGGATATAAATTCAGGACTATGAAAACATGCGCTGACAAGCATAAGAAGGAAGACCAGAAGAGGGCATGAGTCATTTTCATATTTCTCATATATCATATTGTGAATGTGTTTTACTTTGGAATATATATGTACATGGATTCGTACCATATGCCTGTGTGTTCTCAGCTTAATAACCGATGAACCTTTGATTTGTTGTCAGCAGATATCTTGATCTATTTGTGGCACGCACAGAAAATTGGATAATAAATTTGAGCCAGACAGGCTTCATAAACACTGAATTTGGGAGCATTTTTCCAGCTGACTTAACTGATAAAAGAAAGTGAAGAAATGTCTAATCCCCCAATGCCAATTAACCACCTGACATCAAAATACACTCCAGGCGAATGGCATTAAAACTTGAGGAGTAGACTGACAAACTGATTTCCATCTTTACTCAGACCCGACACCTTTGAAAGTCTGCCTTTAAAAACATGTTTCTTTTTATGAAAATAGCGTGAAACAGTAAAGGAAGACGGCGTTTGTGTTTTCTTTGAGCCTGAGGGATTCCAGCATGGTCCTGCCTGAGACAAGTATGCTGGTTTTGAGGTTTTAACAGGGGACTGACATACTTAACCTCATCAGTCACTGCACACTTTCTCTCATTTGCATATGATATTTGGCTGTGGGAAGAAGGTGCAGTACAAAAATGAGGTTGCAGGCAAAGGGGCAACAATAATTTATTATGATCCCCCCCGATGATGTTTATATCAAATACACAAACTGTCTACCGCTTTGAGGATTTATTATGGTGCACACTATGAATCGAGAACATATGGCGGTGCTGAGCTGCCAAGTTTTTTATAAGGCTCACTATCCTCAGAGCTCAATGAGGAGTGTTGAGATTGCTAACGCTGAATAGGGATGTTGGCACAAAGGTGTGTAGTCATACAGCAGAGTATTTCCTCTTCAGCTAAAGCTCTTCAATTTCCCTTATTGTCATTATCATTTCTATTCACTTCACACCAAATGTTCAGCCCAAATAGTTCAGCTGGAAAAAAAAATCCATTTAAACTTTCACACTTAATACTGAACAAAGACTCATGAAACCCTTCTCACAGCTAAAAGGAAAAAATAGAGACAGTTCTTTTGTGGCTTTTTCGTCTTGGTCCTGGGAAAGTCAAACTTTGTTGATTTTAATTCTAATCAGATCAAGAACTCAGTTTTACTTGGAAGATGTGAAACTATTGAAAATGAGTAGAGAAAGTCAACATAAAGGAGTTTTCCTGTTAACGTCTAAATGTAAGCATACTGTATTTTTATTTCAGCGTACAGTTAAAGGAGCTGTATGTAAGAATGTATTCCAAGTAATCATAAAATGGCCCTGATCTGTCACCAGACATTAAGGAATCATGTTCATTTCAAATACTGATATCACTGACAGTAGTCCAGCCAGAGTATTTGCATTTGAAAAGCCAAGTGTCAGTCCACAAGTAATGTTTATGTTGTCATTTTGTGTGTTGGTCTGATGCTCCACCGATCTCCCAGTCACGAGGTCAGTAGCGTTTCGGCATCCAAGTTGCCATTTCCACTGAGCTGCAGCTCGGAACATTTCTACTTAAAAGGCTTCATTATGATTCCCAAATTAAAGGGGGGGGATACTGGGAATTTTGATATCGATCTGATACCAAGTAAATACAGGGCTGGTATTGCCAATACCGATACTTTTTACTTGAAATGTCATGATCATTGAATAATTTTGTGATTTTGCCTTTAGTTCATTGATTATGATCATGTGCTACCACACTCTACAGTATTTTGAATATGATTGCAGTACCAGTTTTGGCCACAGACCTACATACAGCTCCTTTAAATTACCAGATCTTAAAAGGACAGATTAGATGTATGAGCTTGGAGTTTACATGCTCTCTCCGTGTCTGTGTGGGTTCTCTCCAGGTACTCCCACCATCCAAAGACATGCACTGATAGGTTGATTGGTTAATCTAAATTGCGCATAGGTGTGAGTGTGAGAGTGATTGTTCGTCTTTATATGTCAGCCCTGTGATGAACTGGCGACATGTCCAGGGTGAACCCCGCCTTCACCCATAAGTAGCTGGGATAGGCTTTCAGCGACCCCCGTGACCTAATGAGGATAAAGCGGATTCAGAAAATGAATGAATGAATGAATGAATGAAGAGGTATGAGCACCAGTTTTTTTTTATTTGTCGAAGTCAGGAGTTATAATTGTATTATTCCATCTGTAACTTTACAGGCTATTATACTTCTCTGTCATGTTTTAGTTTGGGTTCAGATTCAGATTCAGACTACTTTATTAATCCCCAGAGGGCAATTCAGTTCGTAGTTACCTACCTTATTGAACATGCAAACAATTAGGGACAAACAAACAAATGCAAAACATTCATGTCAACATATAACAGCCGCATACACATTCACACTCACCTGTCAGTGCCCATAGAACAGTAACCAGGTAATAAGTTAAGCAGTGAAATGACAAAGATGATAAGAAAGAATAATAAAAAAAAAAAAAAACGCACAATAAATAGCAATCAGCTTCAGTCAGTTATTATCCAGGGTAAGTTCCAGCATCAAATAACTAGTTAATAATTTAGAAAGTTTAGTTTTCATTTGATGTTGCAAACTCTTTGCAATTTTTTTTTTAGAATATTTTACAAGAGACACTACATTTACTTCAAAGTGAATACCATCCTCACCCACTCATGAATCACTCATGACACTGGAAAAGTGGGAAACAGAAAAGGCTTGATATTTGTTATTACATGACAACATGTGGAACACTTTTTATAGCCTCTGTGCCACTGGTTAGTTGTCTATAGTAACAGATGATTTGGATGCTAGTCTTATACAATAATTAGCTGAGGCTTGATATATTGCTTAAACTATTATGAGCTTTATAATATTGTGTGATATTCTCCAAACAGGTGGCTAAATTATTTTTAACCCATAAAGACCCAGTGCTACTTTTGTGGTAGTTACCATTTGATTTTATTCCCTCTAAATGTAACCTTTCTGAAGTGATTTATTACCATTTATTGTAACATTATCCTTTGTGTTTTGCATTGTTTCAGTGAAAATCATGTATTTTGTTGAAAAAAGTGGCTTTTTCCAACAAAATACATCATCAACTGAACAGAAAACAGTTGATGCCAATTGTTGGCATGTGTTGAAAGGATTAGTGGATCAACAGGTATTAAACAGTTTAGATCAGTAGAAGACTTTGGACACCAGTGGATGTTTGGGTTTTTATGGGTTAATTTTAGTCATCAGATCATCAGTGTTAGTCTAGTCATGGGTACATGTAAAGTCTGAAAATATAAACTCAAATTCACCAAAATATAATCTCAGGCTTTTGGTTTTGTACCATCTTCTTAACCCATAAAGACCAAGTGCTACTTTTGTGTCAGTTCCCAAATAAAATTTTCTCTATATTTAGAGATTTACCACCATTTATTACAACATTATCCTCTGTATTTTGTGGATTTTCAGTGAATATCAGGTATCTTCCTGTATTCAGCTTTATGATCATGTAGACATTCATAAAAGCTCAGGTCAAAGCTTAGGGTTATTATATCCAAAACAGAGAAAACTGAAGAAAAAGTGACTTTTTCAGCAAAATACACAATAAACTGAGCATAAATCCAGTGTGTCCATTCACTGTTAGTTATCAAACTCTACGGTTTTTACTAGTGACTCAATGTTGTAGAAGATGACGGTGTTTCCACGTTTACTACGGAGCCTCTGAATGTCGACAAATTTTGTTTTACACCAATTATTTACATGTGTTGATAGAATTAGTGGATCGGAAGTTATTAAGCATTTTAGATCAGTAGACGGTTTTGGTCGTCGGTGGCTGTTTGGGTCTTTATGGGTTAAACACAGATTGCACCTCTGTCTGCAAACTCATTATGTGCTTGAGTCAGAATTTGTTATCTTTTGTCAATGTACATTTTCATGCCTTTCTGCGAGGGTGTCAAAGAATTACACGAAAGAGCCTCTTGAGTTTCCATTAAACGCTGATGTACAGCATCCATTGTGCACTTCATTTTTCTGTTGAGTCACTTGCTGACTTTAAAGGTCAAATTATCCCATCTGCTTGAGTGTTGTGTCTTTAATGGGGAAGCTTTCAAAACAGTACATTACTGAGATACGAAAAATCAGCTGGAAGAAGTCACAAATGAAAAGGTCAACCAATACGAGGCCCTGCTCAGACCTGGCATCCCAAGTGATCTGACCACGGCTGGACAGCTCTAATGCATGGCGCGAATGCTTGATTATTCATTCAGATGTGGGACAGGAATGCATATTCTCTTGGTAGTATCAGGTGACAGACTGAAGGACCGTCTACTCAGCTGATGTCCTCTGTGTAAGTGAAGCTCAGAGCACCAATCTCATCCTACTGAAGCATATCAAAAATGTCTGAAAGCTTTAGAGCATCCATAAAGATGCATTAAGAGTGTTTCATCTGTGTAGTGCCGCCTGGGCACTCTGGAACATTACACTGGAACAATGCTCTGCCATATTTATATCTCAATGAGAACAAGTACATATCTGCAATTTGCATAATCCCCATGTACATATTTTGCATTTGTGATTCATGTAATGTTCATTTAACAACTATAACGGTTAAAAGTTCATTCCAACCTCTTACAGACTAGAAAACATTCCACAATTAAAGCTGTGTACTAGTCTGTGAGCTGCAAAATTAATCACATCTGTAAAGAAATTACAAAGACAGCCTGTTAAACTTGAAAAAAAAAAATGCTAAATGAGTTTAACCCCTAACGAACCAATGTTATATGTATATATGGCAGTTCCAAAACTGTTTTTTCTCTATATTTAAATTTTCAAATGTGATTGATCACCATTTATTATAATATATTATCCTCTGCATTTTGCGGTTCTTCAGTGAAAATCCAGTAATTTCTTATATTTAATTTACTGATCATGCAGACGTTTTTAAAAGCTCAGATAATACTGAAGGACCCAGAAACAGAGAAAACTGAAGAAAAAGTGACTTTTTCAGCAAATATGTCAGTAACTGAACATGAACTAAGTGTCTCCATCTACTGTCATTTATCGAACTCCGTGGGTTTTGCTGGTGAATCAATGTTGTAAAGATGACGGTGTTTCCACGGTAACTACGGAGCCTCTGAACATCCAAATGGGTCATGGGTCAAGATGACAAACTGCATTTTACACCAGTTATTTACATGTATTGATTGGATTAGTGGCTCAGAACTTATTAAACATTGTATATCAGTAGACGCTATTGGTCATCGGTGGCTGTTTGGGTCTTTACAGGTTAAGTATTTGCAAAAACAACAGGTAAGTGAGATCTGACCACAAGCAACCACATACAACATAAGGAGATAAATTCTACTGCCAGGCTTGTGTTTATAACTGACCATTTTCAACCGGATCACTCAGGCCGCATATGAATTCCAGGTCTAAATAGGACTTGAGTGTAGCTGACAACACTAGGTAGCTGTTATTCCTTGTGGGTTTCTACCACCAATAACGGATTCCATTAAACTGTTTAAGCCACATACCTTCAGATGCAAAATTCAGTGGGGAAACTAAGTGCAAGCCTGCATTTGCGCATTCAGTAAAGTGTAGCTTTAATGCAGCTGGGAGAAATGGGAGAAATTACATTATCCTACACAGCGTTGGTTCACCCCCACAGGTGTTTTCACTTATTTTAGTTGAGCAGAACTCATTTCCACTCTACACTGTGTGCAGGCCATACATGATTGATGTCTCACCAAAGTTCTTGTTAGTCTTGTCACATACTATATTCTTTTTTGTTAGCTCATTAAAGGTTGAAAAACTTATGTTTGGGTAACGGGTTTGGTGACTTTATGTAATTCTACGTGAATCTGTGCCTTCAAACTGAAGAGAAGTTTGATTAGAGTGGATAAAACACCTGTGTGCCAGACTTTAACAGGAACTATGGGAAATAAAAGTGGTGCATGTTATGATATTAATTTACGAATTACTGAAGTTAAGGATATAAGTAACAACACTGCAGAGTATAGGATTTACAGTTTTACTTTTCAGCTCCTCTTTGCTTTATGACCGTCATAGCAAGCATTCTTCTACTCTTTATAGCCGTAGTATCTGTATACATCGCATAGCAACAATAGCTGAATGTCCACAAAAATACACTATTGTGTCTGGATTCCTGGGTCTCATTCTTCATCTCTGAGATCTGAGTTGCCCTGGGTTCGTCCAGTCTAGTAGGAGGACCTCTGCTGTAAATCAACGCTTTACCCAACGACAGCGTGGTGAGTGTGGTGGGAGCCAAGTAGTTTGAACTTCACTTCTCCAGCCGGGTGTCTGGAACAAGCCCAGCTACTGAGAGAGCTCTGAACAAGAGAGGTCTACTTCAAGTGGAAAGTATTTTAGCCTACAGACCCATCTGCTTTTACTTTGATTCCACATCTAAATAGATAGTGTCTACTGCATGTGGACGATTATGTGTTTTACACTGCGTCTCACTTCAAAAATATTGATGTTATGGAGATTTTCTCTCATCATTACGAGCTGTTCACTATGCAAAGTCGACTCATATCTTGCAGTAACACAGAGTCTCATAACATTTATGGCTCATAATTGCAAGACTTTTTACTGCTTATAGGAAACTATTAACTTTGAAACTTGAAACTCAGATGAAAATGTCATTGATATCCCCAGAAATTGCTTGCTTGTTCCTCTGAGCCCCCTGCATATAAATAGAGTTTAGTGTTGCCATAAAAATAATTCACATAAGGTCTGACGTTTAATCTAACACATGATGCCTTCACATATGGATTATGTTAAATAGTTTAAATGTATGTTTAATGTATTAAAAGTTTACATGTATGCCTGTTTATGTGTGTATGCGAATGTGAATGGGTCCTTTTAAGAGACGACACTTATGTTCATAGTCATTGCAAATAATTTTTACTATCGATGTCCTTAGATCAAGGTAATGAAACTTTAAGAAATACTGTAAGTGTCATATATGTCCTTCTTCTGGAATAACATTAGCTCATTAGTTCACTGAGTTTGTTAACATCAACATATAAAACAATATAATTCTTTGGATTCTGTTTCTTGTGTCTGTTTTCTGCACTTCACTTGTGATTACTATATCCCACATTGTTATAGCTCAGTTCAGTTCAATTTAGTTTTATTTATATAGTGTTAGTCAAAATACATAATTATCTCAAGGCATTTCACAAATTCAATTAAGGCCTTAGAAAGACTACATAGTGAGGAAACACAAAAAATCCTCCAGGAGCAAGTCCAAGGTGACAGTGGAGAGGAAAAACATGTTTTATAGAAGTAAAAACCTCTGAAAAACAAAAAAACCCTCGGCCATCTACCTCCTGGAGGTAGAGGTGAGAGAAGAACAGTATAGAGAACAAAAACAACAAACAACACAGATACTAGAGAAGAGAAGAGAAGAGAAGAGAAGAGAAGAGAAGAGAAGAGAAGAGAAGAGAAGAGAAGAGAAGAG
>JAPQRP010000006.1:31059463-31079796 GCA_037367295.1 Apogon hyalosoma | reverse complement strand
TCTATCTATCTATCTATCTATCTATCTATCTATCTATCTATCTATCTATCTATCTATCTATCTATCTATCTATCGTCGCAGAAAAAAATATTAGATCACCCGTTCATTTTAATGCCTGGTCCAAACTGGTACCACTGTGTCCATCCATCCATCCATCCATCCATCCATCCATCCATCCATCCATCCATCCATCCATCCATTGCTGGAATTTTGATGAAAGAAGTTAAACCTGAGACACAAAACATTGCATGACAAAGTAAAGTAAACAGCGTGAGGAGAACTAAACAACAGGCCTTCCGTGCATACTCTGACCACAGCCTCTGTATATGCCAACCAAAGGTAGCATTCATGCAAACAAAATTAACAACTGCTTTAACACTTGAGTGAAAATGCCAACAAGGCCTCGTGGGATTTACAATCCTTAAATTGCACCCTCAGTTTATTTGCGGCCTCTGACTGGTTGTCCCTCTGATTATGCAGGTGAATTTAATTGAAAACATCACAGCAATTGCAAAGCCTGTATTTTATGGGCTGTATTGCTCTCACGCCATCCCCAAGGTCATTGTGCTCGCCATAGAAGTGGTGCGCATATAAGAGTGAATCTGGCTTGAAAATAAAAAATGGATGGGCAGATGGTTTAAGAGTCACTCTCACTTAATAACACCCAGAAGTTCGCTTTTTTGCTGTGACGTGTTAATATTTTTCTCTTCTCAGATATCTGGGTCTTTAAAAAAAAAAATTCCACTTGACAGTTCTGGTGTTTATCCTCAAATAAAAGCATCCAAATTGAAAAAGAATTGAAGCAGCATTTATGCCACGAATGATTAATCATGAAAATACAGCAGCAGTCAAAAAATCATTACAGAGAAATGTGAAGCTCTCCTCTAAATAGTGACTCTCACACAAATCAATTTTACTTACCCTTTTGGTAAAAACTTTTCAAAGGGTAAATTTATCATTACTCACAGAACAACAGTCAATTAAGGAAAAGACTGTAAACATGTAAACATTTCACTGCTGACACAGAATCGAAGGATACAATATGATGATGAATGGTCTGTTTCTTTAAGACAGCAGTGATTAAACCACCAACTGGCACATTAAAGACAATGTAAAAAATGATTTCCATATGCCGTATCATGTAAAATTTGAGAGGTTGATTGTAATTCCCATGGAATAAGGATGCAGGCAGCTCTGATTTGCCATGTTTTTTGGGTCTCTCAGTTTCACTCCAGTACTTTTGTTTGCTGCTTCAGACAACAGAGGACTGTGTGGATGAGGATGAATTCCCACCCAGCATCTGGAAGCATGTTTAATGACCGTTAAAAAACAAGATACTGGTAAATTATTCCCTAAAATGACATGGGAAGGGAGGGGAACACTGCGGTTTGGGTCTCATGCTTCCTTCACATGCTTTCACTGGGTTTGTGACACGCAGTACTTTCACAGAGGAGACCCCGCCTGAGACCTTTAAAATTTAATTTGACCTTGTTCTTGTTCATTGGCAGCACCACATTTGCATTCTTCTATGTGAGAAATGTCGATCCCTGAGCAAGAACAGAGAGAGTCTGATGACTAAAACGGCTGAACTGGTGAATGTCATGAATCCCAGTGCTGTTTATCACATTACCATGCTCCAACATGAGATAATTAGGCATTAAAATCTCATTTAACCCATAAAGACCTAAACAAACCCACTGGTGACCAAATTCATCTACCAATATGAACTGTTTAATAACTTCTGATCCACTAAACCCATTAATCCATTTAAATAATTGGTGTAAAATACAATTTGTCATCAGATATGACCATTTGGACTCTAAACCAACAAAAATGGAAGTGCTGCTGGGTCTTGGTGATTATCCACAGGTGCTCTTTGGAAACTTGTGGTGTGTCTTACTATTTGGAGTCAAGAAAAATCTGCATCATTTAAAATACAGCCAACACATTAGCTGTATTTGCCATGGAGAAATAAAGGCATTTTATTTTTATATAAATCCTACAGTGTGCCTTGGAATATTTTTTGAAATCTTGCATGTTAATGCAGATTTTTCTTGACTCCAAATAGTATGACCCATTTGGATGCTCAGAGGCTCCATAGAGAATGTGGAAACACCGTCATCTTCTACAGCATTGATTCACCAGTAAAACCCATGGAGTTGGATCAATGGCAGTGGATGGAGACACTTGGTTTATGTCCAGTTAATGATATATTTTGTTGAAAAAGTCACATTTTCTTCACTTTTCTCTGTTTCTGATATTATGACAATTAACTTTAATCTGAGCTTTTATGAACATCTACATGATCAGTGAAATAAATATGGGAAAATACTTGACTTTTATTGCAGAAACGCAAAATACAGAGGGTAATATTAGACTAAATAGTGATAAATGGGTTAAGAAAGGTTAAATATAGAGAAAAATTCATTTGGAAACTACCAGAAAAATAACACTGGATCTTTATGAGTTAATAAGCATTAAGTGCTGTTACCATGGTATGCAAATCTGGCAAGTAACTGTACATAATTTCCCTTACCTCCACTCTGAAAAACAAATTCAACTCTCAGCACCAGCAGGGTGTTTTTGTGGCCCATGAATAATGTGGAGGTCAAAGGTACCGGAGCTAGAGGATGTTGAGTCAGTCACTCTTTTTTACATGGTAAGTCAAAACATACCCTTTCAATTATTCACTCACCAAAGTGGAACTGAAGTAGCTGGCCAAACACTGAAATATTCAGCTATGAGATGTTGCTAAAAGCAACAGCTTTATTACATTTACATTTCTGTGACTTTAGTACCTGCCCCAACCCACTGGGTCAGTTAGAAGTCAATCTCAACTAAGTTTGTTTATGCAACTTAAGGCTTGCATATTTTCTTTCAGTGGAAAATCTTTAATCCAAACTTGAACTGTCCACTCTTGGACTTTTTCAAACTTTATTATTTTTAGATGGAAGTGGTGGTTTTTAGACCCTCGTTATGTTTGTTTGTGATGCTGCACACAGCTTGTCCAGCATTATGTTCAGAAACCTTTGGCAGGAGGATCAAAAGACAGGCACACATCTTGCTGTCAAATAATCTGTAACATATCGATTTGTTGATGAAGAGAGACACGAACATCATCATGTTAAATTTTGTTGTCTTTGATCTTGAGGCTGCAGTAGTCAGACAGGTAGCTGACATACACAGGCCTGAGAAAATTGTCGATGACGACGAAACGACAACAACGATGATGATGTTGATGCTAATGATGCTAATGATGATCATGAACCATTAAAAGATGAGAGTTTTGCCAGAGGAAAACAATACATTTGGGTTCCATTGGACTTCCCCATCCAGTTTCCTCTATTCATTCTGCAGTAATTATAGAAAAAAAACCCTCCTACATTTGGAGACCATGTGCACTTCGCTAACATCCCTGATTGAAACAAATGAGGCAAATAATTGGAAGTGTGGTCAGTTTACTGGGGTGAAGTCTGTCTCAAGGCCTTTCACATCTCAAAACAAACGACTGTATTTACACAATTTGATTTCCAGAGATCGTAATCAAAGTAACAGGCAGAACCCAACAACCTCCCTATTAATGATTAATAATACTCAAAACATTTCAGGGGGGTAGACAACCAAACAGAATCACTGATGGAGAATTATTAGTTCCACCAAGGAGTTGTGTTTTTGTTATAGTTATTTAGTTTATTTGTTGGTCTACCTGTCAGCAGGAATACATTAAAATGACTGCAACAATTTTTGTGCAACTTGTTGGACGGGTTGGATTTACACAAAGGACAAACCCATTGCGTATTGACAGAAAAATTGAGGAACCTGTATTTTTTTCCCCCTTTTACTAACATCACTTCATAGTTTGATTTTTTTTTTTTTTATATGCGAGTCTTGGCATCAGATGAATGCGCTATATTTCTTGTTTTGTGTTTTACTGGTTTGATGTAGTTTGTACTTTAGCACTATAATACATTTCTTAAATCATCCTAAACATTTGCAAAACAATAACAGATTGTCATGTAAACACTTCCTGTTTGGTATTGTACTTGTTCTCTAAACAGTGTGTACAAACCACATAATGCATTACCTGTACAAGCCACATAACTATGTCCCAATCCTTAGTTTATTTCTCTAGAATAAATATTTCTGTTAAAGAACATGTCAGAGCCATCAGGATAACAGACCCCTGTGCACTGTACACCAGCAGTCAACTATGCTGCACGTGTTACAGCAGGCTCTGTATTCTCCAGTGTCGACAGTAGCCAAGGCTGACGATGATCGCAAATGCACAAGTTTGTACTTTTTCTCCAACGCGCTCGAAGTGCAAAGCTACAGATTTCTGAACATATGGATTCACATTTACATCTTTACTGTTTCTGCATTGTAATTTGTTAATAGACCACATCATTGTGACATAGAAAAGACAAGACTGAACATATAGTACTGTGCAAAAGTCTTAGACCACCTTTGCTTGAGTCCTTTGACACTTTTTTATGAATTTAGATATTTATTTCAAGACCTGTCCAATAACGAAGTACAAATACTTAGTTAACTTACTTAAGTAGAAATGTTGGTTATCTGTGCTTTACTGGAGTAATTCTTTTTCAGCCAACTTTTTACTTTTACTCCAACATTTTCACATATTTATCTGTACTTTCTACTCCTTGCATCTTAAAAATAGCCTCCTTACTCCTATTTTTTTCCGGCTTGTCATCATTCAAATAAAAAAAACAAATATCCAGATAAATGGCACCATCCAGACAGAATGAATTTGATTGTGGTTGGATGAGAAGTATAAACATATACCGTTCCGACACCCTATTGGTTTGTACGCGATCCATCACACCTGACTATTTGCACCATTCCAATACTTATATTCAACTATAGTCATCATATCTTCCGCTCCATGAAACACGTTAATGCTCTGTAGTGCCCATATATGGTTCTTTAATACATTTGCATTGTACTAAAGTGCATTAATTTTCAATGGGCATGTATGCGGCTGAAACAGGTAGCCTAGTGCATCCCAAATTTTTCAACATTAACATTTTAATATAACATTATAGTCATTATGGCCTTTAGAAAAATGTTTTTTGGGGAGGTGGTGTAGTGCACTATAGGCCCCCGTGGCGCCCCTAAGCTTTTGTCTTCTGACTTTTATACTTTAAGTAGTTTTGAGACCAGTACTTTTACACTTTTACTTGAGTAAAAAGCTTGACTTGATACTTCAACTTCTACAGAAGTCTTTTTAAACCCTAGTATCTATACTTCTACCTGAATAATGAATATGAATACTTTCGACGCCTCTGTTTATTTCTCAGTTTCTCTATTAATATGCAACAGAAAAATGCAGGAAATGTCTGAAAAATATTAAAAACACACAAAAAATGTTTCAACTAAATGGCTTCTACAAATAAAGGTCAGTATTGCATGTGACCTGCATTACATCTTCTTGGATCGACTGTCTAGAAATGTTCTTAAAAAACACACACACACAAAAAAACAAAAACCCCATACCAGGCTTCCTTTAGAACATCCCAGAATATGACTTGGACTTGCACCTCATGGCACAAGCATGTTTCCATAGAACAGCTTTTATGTAATAGATATTTTAACTTAAATTAAATCTCTCATTTTTAATATTACTTACATATTTCCACTATATTCCGGTTGTATAACTCTTGATACTGAGACTGAGAAATGCCTGTGTATGTAATTTTGCTAAAACAACACAGGACACACAGTTGCAAGAAAATTAAACTGGTAAATTTGTGCATTTTTTTTAACAATATAAAGTATGTTCGTATTTATGAAAATGACATTTACAGAGTGGCTCAACTATTTTGCATGTAATGCGCTGATGTCTAGAGGTTTTGCAGAGCAGACTAAACGTTCATTTTTATCATACATACATTTTAAGAGTCTTTGTCAGTATATTGCACATGTGGACACGCAACACATATTGAAACTGACCCTCTGTATTTCATCATTAACTGAATATGTAGAAACATACCACACACTGCAGACTAGAAACAGCTGGCTGCCAAATGGGGGGGGTTAAGTGTATTGCCCAAGGGCACATCAGCCAATAATTTTTCTTGAAAGGATGTAGGAAACGGTAAATAAAAAATAAATTGCATGAATGAATGAGAAGTTTATTTTATGTTATGCACAAGTGATTGGAAGTTCTAACAAATTCACCTCTGATCTATGACATGCACCAAAAAGACTGTGAAAAGCTTCCATCTGTTAATAGGGTTTTAGTGACATCTTCAGGAAGCTGGTCGTAATGCGGTGTAGCTCCTGGACGTGGTTTGGTGTACGTCAGCACTGCACGACGTGGAAGATGGAGAGGGGGGAGGAGACCTAACAGTGATGCTACGTTAAAGGTATTACCCTTCAAAATAAAAGCATGTATTTACAAAAGACGCATTACGACCCTCATTCGGATAGTAACATACAAAAAACAAATAATAGCTATCATAATAATACATGTAATCAACGTTTTTTCTTCGTAAGTCCTGCCCTGTGCTTTCGAACAGAATAAAAAAATAAGACAAGCTTTTATTTCGAAGGGATACAACTAAAGCTGCTGGCTGGCTGGATGCAGGGATTTTCTGGCTGAATTATATGGAAGAAAGCAGATAACGTGATATTTTACGAGGGACAACCATGGCTGTAACAGTGACCGGCATCAATTAAAGGCAACGGCATTGGAATTGTGTGACACTTTGACGTTTTTGTTTGTAAAAACCGTCTTTTTGCCTGGTCGGACGGCTGCACTCAGGTTGCTATAGTGGTGAGGAAGCTAGCTGTCAGTGGTAGCGCATTAGCCAGCCACGTTAGCATCAATGTAAGCAAGCTGCTGTTTTATGACCAAAACGCTTTATTACTGGGCATATGGTACTCTGTAGGCGTGATCCTTTCTTTACGTGTCAATGTTTGGTGTTGTCTTGCAGAGATTTCATGATGGCAGACAGTATTATGAGCAAAGCTGCTACCATGGAGATCCCCATTAACAGCAATGGAGACACAGGGACCCTGGCAGAGGATGACAGCCTGGAGCAGGTCAGATGGAGGCATTTTCTCCTGCTTCTCTAACACTGGATGTAGAGATGTTAAATATAATCATTCTATGCTCAGTTGGTGGATGCATGTGTCATACAAGTATATGACAGTAGAGTCTAGGACCAGGCCAGGAAGGCCAACTTATCTAACCATGCACAGGCCTGCAGCTCTGTGTGCAGTAGCACCATCAGTACCCTGAAACTAGGGATCAGTTCAGTTCACATTTATTTGCAAATCAGTTAATATACGTATTCAGGTTACATTCATAATTTCCAGTAGGTTATGATTTTGTAAAAAGGGTAGCCCCAGAAACTATCCATAGCTTATAAATGGGGGCCCAAGACATTAAGCAAAACAGTACAATTTATTATGGAAACAATCCCTATTTCTGTCTAAGCTAAAACCTAACCTTTGCTCTAAAGACTACCTAAGGTAATTTCAATACATACAGATAGTATAGAATTTAGTCAGCATCAGCACATCAGGCATGAGACATAAATAAATAAATAAATAAATAAATAAATAAGCATAAATACATACAATAACACAGACTTTAGTTAAACATATTTGATGAGCAGTTTTTCGTTTAGTTGCTTTTTAAACATGGGCAGGGATGCAGACTCTTTTATGGTGCTCTCAATCTCATTCCAAGTCTGCAGACCTTTAACTGCCACACTAAGACTGGCGCATTTCAGGTTCTGTTTCTTTCCCCTTATATGATGTTTCCCTCTTGTGTCGTGTACATGAGTAGGCAAACGGATTGGAACAAGATGACAGAGTCTGTCACTGAGTCTAACGGGATGATGACTTCTGCAGGAGATAAAAATGACGCTGGTTGCTTTAGTGAAATGAGGAGAAGGGTAAAAAACAAAACAAAAGCAGTGTCATATTGCATTATTTTACACCTCAATCACACACAGGATATTACAACTGTATTGAAAAAGTTGCACAGTGGTAGGTGTTTGTTATTGTTTTGCACCAGGATTTTTATATTTGGTTCTAAATATGAACATTTCTCAGCACACTTAATTTGGTTCACTCGTAGACTCACTCACACTCACTGTACTGGGACACCTCTCTTGTTTTTTCCTGTAACTCCTCATCCTTCTATTTGTGGAGAATCCAAGCTACATTATTTATGCTTCGACTTTGGGTTCTAGAAATCTGTAGAAGAGGGCTCATATCTAATGTAGGTAATTTTATCTCCAGATAACATATCGCTGTATACGCCACGGCACATAAAGGCAGGTTGGAGTCCTTGTTCTGCTGAAAAATATACCATTCTGTGTCCTTTCATTCTGTGTTTGTGTTGTCCGTATGCCGATATCCTACTTGTATTGGTTTTGTGTCGTAAAGAGTGTAATTTGTGTGGGATAAACCATAAATTGCAGCATGAAAAGATGGATGGTTTTCTGTTAAAATTCAATAATCATCGTCATAGAGCACAGTATTGTATTAAATTCACAGCCTGACCAAAATTAATTTAACTGCTTTAGTAAAGCTCAGCAGATTTTTTGGATCTTTCCGTTGGACATTTAGCTACTGCAGTGTTTCATGTTTCAGATGGAAACAAGTTCTAACTGATGCATTGAGTAGCTTTTCATTTCTTAAACAACCATCAGTGTGTAGAAAGCATAAAGATTGAACTTTGTTTCAATGAAAAAAGGTTATGTGATCTGATGAGTCCAGATTGACCCTGTTCCAGACTGACAAGAGAGGTGGATGAATCGATTACCCATCCTGCCTACTGCCTGCAGTACAAGCCTGTGGTTGCAGGGTTATGATCAGGGGTTTCAGTTGTTCAGATCTAGGTTCAGCAGCCTTATGCATCCAGAAAATGATGGAAATAAATGTTGTGGCATTAAATAAGCTTATTGCAACGATGCCATGGTGAATGTGTGTTATAATCAACGCTATAGGTGGCCCAACAAAAAAAAAAATAAAGGTATTGGAGTGTGGAATTTTTTTTGGCCAGGCTGTTTATATGTTAGCTATGTATCACTTGCATTTGAAGCTCTCTGTGGCTACGTTCACACAGCAGGTCTTAATGCACACTTCAGATTTTTGGCTGTAATCCGATTTTTCTGTGTGCTCGTTCATATTCCACATTAAATGTGACTTCTATCAGTTTTGAGTATGAACTGAATGCGACCCTGAAGTGACCTGCATGTCCAAAAGAGGTCCTGACATAATACGTGACCACGAAGGCACGCATTGTGTTTATGGAAGTAAATGTGTTTTTCCTGCTGCTCCTCCTCCTGGGACGCAGAATTGTGACATTTGTCGCATTTCAATGAAGTAAAGGTCGGATAAATGTGACCTTGTGGTTCCGACTGAAGTTGCATTGCAAAATATCAGATTCGTATCGGATTTAGGACCACATATGAAAGTGGCCTGGGTTGGATTTGAAAAAATCGGATTTGTGCTGTTCAAACTGTCTTTAACAGATTGGATACAGGTCACATATGGGCAAAAAATCGGATTTGGGCCCCATTTGCCTCATCCTGAACGTAGCCTATATATTTCAATCTGTATTTTGAAAAATACCAATAGGTGTATTCTCAATTTCACATCACTTCTTCCTGTCCATGTAGCAGATAGTAACATGTTCTGAATATTTTCTAAACCATAATGTATATTAAATCCCACAGGATTTACAGCAGGTGATGGTTTCTGGACCCAACCTGAATGAAACCAGCATCGTCTCAGGAGGTTACGGTGGACCTGCAGGGGGCATTATCCCAACCAGTAGTATTAAAGGTACTGCTAGCAAACCTGTCCTCCATCCCCTCCAGTTTCTACTCTGTTGTTTAAATTTTACAGTTTAGCTGCAGTTTACTCTGCAAAGAAAGGTGCAATAAGAAGAGTTCCTGTACCTTAGCAAATAACGCCTATAATTTTGGATCAGTTTCATATGGTTGTTGCTCTGTACAAATGAACCTGCAATTAATTTGCTAAGTGCTGACAATTCTGGCTCCAAACAGCTTCTGTTCAGCCCATTTTCTGTCTCCAAGCACTGCCTCAACCCATCTGTCTGAGTAGATTGCAGTCTGCCATGAGCAGTGCCAGAGATCTGACAGTACTGTTGGAATCCTTCAGTCTCTGACAGAGGTCAACTCGCAGTGCCCCTTTAAGAAACCATACAGAGATCTTAGCCGTCTTGTATTTTAATGTGACACTAGAGAGCTGGGGGTTCATTTTACAAACATCCATATCTCATAGGGCCTGCGATTCGCTTCAATCCTGAGTATTTGGACAGAAGACAAGCCCTGGGACAAGGTGGCTGTGTATTGAAGACCCATTTATTTATTTATTTGTTTTACTAATTTAACCTTTATATGTTTGTCTGTCTTGGATCTTTAAAAGACATTTTGGTATTGCTTGACCAAGGGAATTGTTTGCCGTTTTGCTTGTACTTCAACTCACAGCCTCTGCAGGAAAAGTTCTGACACCTTTCAGAATTAGGAATGCACTAACTCCATACTATAGGGCTGTTACCCAAAGTGCTATATCTAAAAAGGATGTCCTTCCTGTCTTGTTCTGTTGTGTAAAATGCACTTTGGATGACTGTTTTGGCATTGCTTGGTTCCTACCATTCATTCCATCCTCAGTTCATTTTCATCTGTTTTAATAAATCCTTTCCTTCTGCACACAATACCTGCATGATTTACTCTTATAATGTGTTTTCCTCTACAGTGCACATTTTCTTTTAAGCCTAAATGCTCTGTTTGTCTGCATATTCCGCTGTCACTTCCTCTCATCCTCACACATTATCATCATCATCATGCCCATTACAGACATCCGCATGAAATCCAGAGGTGTTAGCTTGCCTAGCAGCCAGTCTGCGGCCAGCCGAATTGCCCAACACGCAGACGAACATCCAGGTATCACCAGGCTCATCACCTCTACATTATACTGTCCCGCTCACTTGTATCATCCATCTTATTTCTGTTAAATTCTTGACTTGTAAACTTTCATGTGACGCCGCTTTTTTTTTTTTTGCGTTTTCCAGGATCCTCCAACCATAACGCTAGTAACTCAACTGAGGAAGTTTCTCGTGGCGTGGCGGTGGAAAAACTGGACAGTGTAAAGAAATGGGGCATAAACACGTACAAGGTGTGTGTAGATACTGACTTTAAAAATCACACAAGGCCCATAAAGTCAATTTCAGTTTTTCTGCTTTAGATCCACCATTATACGCCATCTGTTATTTTTATGTTTTAGAAAACTAATATATTTTTCTCTTAGAGGGCATGTTGGACAACCTATTGTTTTGCTTTCTTGAAAAGACTCCCCTTGGACTTTTTAAATTTTTTTTGTTTTCTGTTTCTTTTTAGATTTGTTTCTAGCTGGATTCAACATAATCTGTCTGTTTTTTGTTCTCAATACGGCAGTGCACCAAGCAGATGTTCTCGGAGCGCTTTGGCAGAGGTTCACGAACAGTAGACCTTGAACTGGAGGCTCAGATTGATGTGTTGAGAGAGACCAAGTACAAGTATGAAAACATCCTAAGACTAGCTACCGCACTCACCAGTCACTTTCAAAGCATGGTGCAGACACAGCAGGCTTTAGGAGACACCTTCACTGACCTCAGCCAGAAGTCCCCAGAGTTGCAGGTAGAGTATTGTCGACATCCCCATGTGATGTGAGAGCCCCTGCACCTGGAAATGCAGTCAGTACATAAAAACTACTGTGTTTCCCTGCAGGACGAGTTTGGGTACAATGCAGAAACGCAAAAACTGTTATGCAAGAACGGCGAAGCTCTGCTCGGTGCCATCAACTTTTTCGTGTCCAGCGTCAACACCCTGGTCTACAAAACAATGGAGGATACTCTGATGACCATTAAGCTGTATGAAAATGCAAGGTGACAAACAGTGCTTTACAAGTTAAGGAGGAGATTTTTAATCCATGGTGAGTTATTGTCTGGAAAATGACCGGGTCTTTAATATTTTTCTGGCAGACTAGAATTCGATGCCTACCGTTCTGACCTGGAAGAGCTGAGTTTGGGCCCGAGGGATGCTGCTGCCATGGTACGCATCGAGATGGCCCAGCACGAGTACCAAGTCTACAGAGATAAATACGAACGGCTGCGCAGCGACGTCACCATTAAACTGAAGTTCCTGGAGGAAAATAAGGTTTGTGGCCCTATTTCTGAGTAATGACACCAGAAAGGTCATTTTGAACACTGGCCCTTTAAATGCAAATGAGCCACTTCACGCCCCCCCTCCAGGTTGTTGGCTGTGCTGCTGTCCCGTTCAACCAACAACTGAACGTTTTAGGTAATCGGCTCTAAGATTGGACATAGTTTAAGTTTTTACTACAACCGCTGCTGCTGATAAACAATTATGTCGTACTCTGAGAAATGTTTGTCGGAAGTCTTGACCTTATATGTGCAAATGTCGTAACTAGTTATAGACGCAACAAACTACGAAGGAATTCAAACGGGTTGTAGAAATCCACTCAATTGTTGTCAAAATGAATATAAAGGTAGTTTTGCAGCACCTAGAGGGTTCACATTCAAACTTTATGAACTATTAGGATCTAAATACACAAATAAATGAACCAAAGACTAATAAAAGTGGGTTCAGCAAAATATGACCCGTTTAAGTTTTGGCCACGATCTGGTATTGATAATGGGAGACACAGACTGCTGTGTAAATTCTTCTCCATCACATCCCAGTGGTTCTCCAAGGGGATAATCCATGTGTGAAAATGATGATTCATGCTCCCTCAACCCTTCTTTCATAATATGAGCCTGATGAATCCTGGTATTGTCATCTTGGAATATGAAGAAAAAAAATCCATTGTTCTTCAGTCCTTATCATTCAGTATATTCAGGTTGTTGATGACGTTATTTTATGGACATATAAAGTTGCTGAACTAAGATCCAACCAACAGAAGCAACCCCAGGTCACAACACTGCCCCCACAGGCTTGTACTGTAGGCACTAGGCATGATGAGATATCGCTTCATGTGAATTTCTTCCCACCCTGATGCATCCATCACTCTGGAACAGGGTCAATCTGGACTCATCGGACCACATGACCTAATTCAGTTACTCCGTAGTCCACTGCTGATGCCTTTTTTTTTGCGATTATCCTCCCTGATAAATGGTTTTCTTAAGGCTACAGAGCTGTTTACTCCCAATCCCTTGAGGTTTTAACCCAATTTTAGCAGTTTTAACAAAGTCCTTTGGTGTTTTGTTGGTTTAATACAGGCCAGTAATTTAACCCTACTGAAACAGGCTTACATCTTTTCTATGACCACAGAGTTAGTCTTCTCAGTAAAGAGAAACTACTCAGTACATCAGTTAGAGTTAAAGCTGAAACATAATAAACACTGCATAAATTATCCAGTGGAAGACTCTTACCTCTTTGCTTACTTATATCCAGATGGGTCTTTTTTGACATGCATGTTGTGATGTAGACCAGGAATCCACCCCACATATACATATTTAAGGCTACATACAGTACATTCACAGTATTTTTGGAATATATTTTTTTCAAGAGTGACCTGGGCTCTACTATAGTGCTATGACACATGTACAACAGGGGTCTCAAACATGCGGCCCGGGGGCCAAATGCGGACCGCCAAAAGTTCCGATCCGGCCCATTGGATGAATTTGCAAAGTGCAAAAATTCCACAGTCAAGGCTGTCGAACTCATTTTAGTTCAGGTTCCACATACAGACCAATATGATCTACAGGAAAATATTAGCATAATAACCTACAAAAAATAATGACTCCATATTTTCTTCTTGGTTTGATGTGAAAAAAAAAATCTTACATTATGCCTATAAATAATGACAACAACAACATTTTTGTCTTTGTTTTAGTGCAAAAAATAACATTAAATTCTGAAAATATTGACATTTACAAACTATCTTTTAACAACAAAATGGGAATAACCTGAACGAATATGAACAACCTGAAATGTCTAAAGAAAATTAAGCACAATTTTAACAATTTTCTGCCTTTTAATAAGTGTTTAGTGTCTTTGTAGATCCGATCCATAATACACATGTATAAATGAAAGTCGAGGCTTAATATTGTTAAAATTGCACTTATTTTTCTTAAGAAATGTAAGTTTTTTCAGGTTTTTCACATCTTTTTTGTTTGGATAGTTTATAAAAGTAAGGATTTTCATAATTTAATGGGGTTTTTTTGCCCTAAAACAATGACAAAATTTGGAGTTGTCATTTATAGGTTATTATGTTATTTTACTGGTCCGACCCACTCAAGATCAAATCGGGCTGAATGTGGCCCCTGAAAGAAAATGAGTTTGAGACCCCTGATGTAGAGGAATACCAATGGATAAAAAATACATTTAATCATACTTTCCCTTTAGGCTTATCCTTTTGAAACTGATCCAAGCATTGTCAGTAGAATAGAATAGATTTTTATTATCACTATCACAGAAACAGTGTAAATTTGTTTAGCAGCTCTGTTCTGTTTAGCAGCAAAAACAATTAGTGCAAAAAGAACTGAATAAAATATAAATATCACACAAAATACTGAAAAATGTAAACAATGTACAAAAACTACAAGATATAATATTGAATATACATATACTACTAAAGTACTACAAAAACTGGTAAAATATACAAAAAGCTAACTGTATCCTACAGATGACAAATATGTACAACAAATAAGGATATATACAGATAATATAGTAGGATATATATGAGGTAAGATTAAGAAAAAACAAGGTGCATGTGTTGTGATTATTGCACTGTCCATTAGACTGGGGCTGGTGGTGGTTCAGTCAATATCATCCTAACTCGAATCTTTACAAAACCATGTTTATAATCCCTGTTTTTCATGTTTCTTCCAGGTGAAGGTGATGCACAAGCAGCTGCTTCTCTTCCATAATGCTATCTCCGCTTACTTTGCTGGCAACCAGCAGCAGTTGGAACAAACTCTTATACAGTTCAATGTAAAGTTAAAGCCTCCAGGATCAGACAAGCCATCCTGGCTGGAAGAGCAGTAAGAACGCTCAGAGTTGAGCTGTTTTAAGATGGTCAGTGAAGAACTCGACGGTTAAATGGGGAAGAATTAAATGAACAAGGGAGTATACAGTAGGATCAATAGAGACCAGTGACTAAGAGAAACATGAGGGATCATTTTTGTAATGTTTTTCAGTATCATATGACATAGAGCGTACAACAATTTCAGTTGTATTTTTGATTTTTTTGCCACAAAATAGCTACTTGTTACTTTCTTATTCTTTAGGCAGCACAATCATTACATGTATATCACTTCTTATTTATGTACAGAATAGTCTACCGTTGTGAATATATCCCTTGGCAGTTTTGCACATCCATTGTTTTGTTGTTTTGAATGTTGTCTAAAGCATCTTCTTTAATATTTCCAGTGTATCACATTAAAGGAATCCACAAAGCTGGAGTGGCAAAGTAGTGGCATAATGTTAAAAAGCTAACAAATATCTTTCAAAAAAGTATTTTTCCTAAGTATGTATAATTGAATTGACCTGTTGTTGGGAATAAGACACAGCATAATCATTCATTTTTAAAGTTATCTCACTATGTTTGTGATCTCGCTTTGTGGAACACATGCCTGAATGGACAGTTTACTGTTTACATGCACAGAAAGCAAAATGTATAGAGATTATAGTGAATTTCTTTTAGCTCCGATACAATCCACAATTAATCTGACCTCCTGAAATGTGTTTAACGTCCCAAGACAAAAATTGTGATTTTAATGAATCCAGCAAACCAACAGCAATGCTTTTGTTTGTTATGTTTCTGTTATTTTTATCCTCATTGTCTTTTTAGAGACAATAAGATACAAGCATCCTTATTTTGCAGCATCAAACCACCCCACCATCTGATCAGATAATATAATGCATCCACTTTTCCAATAGGAGGCGCCAATGTGCAACCAAAAAACTGCTGCCGTGAACAGCAGCGAGTTGCAAATATTAAAACAGGAATAATGAATGAATGGGTATATCGGTTACATGTTTTACCACATGTACTCCAAATTGCAATACAATTTTCAGCATTACAGAATGTAAGTACATTTTCTTATTTGTGTTGTTTAATATGTAACACAGCTTTTGTTTTTGTAACCTTATTTTACGTTGTAGTCAGCTGGTTGTTTGTCTTGTTCTGCATTTCCAATAAAGTCTGCTGGATGTTTTGTTGGTCCTTGTTCCTGTTCCCCTTAGAAAAATAATCCTTATTAAAACTGATTAAAGTGTTTGTTTCATGCTTCAGATGGGATTACTTCATTGCAGCTCATTAGAGGAGTCTTGATTAATGAAATACCTTAAGAATCTAGGTAAGTTTTGAGTCATCCAGGATGATTGTAACTGTTGTGACTTCAGTGTAAACCATTAGTAATACATGAACACATGGCTCCAGGGTCATCAGTTTGGTAAATCCCTTGACTCACCTTTTGTACCATGAAGCAGATGAATGCATTTCAACCCTTGTGCATCCCTCTGATTTACTAGCAAAAAATGCTAAAAATCATCATAAATCAATATTTTATTCTCCTTTTTTTCTGCACGAATCTCACATTTCTTCAGCTCTACTCAAAACTACCAAATATTCAATCCTTTACAGAATTTGAACCCTTTAAATGGCAGTTTCAGTATACACTGTCCCTGTTTTTTATAAAGAAAAAACTAAATTAGAGGTTTTATATAATGAATAGTGGGAGGCTGAGGTATTGCTGGTGATTCAAGTCTAGACTATAAAAAAAAAATAGCAACAACACTGATTTCACTTCGTTAGTACATTTGGAGTGGATACAAAAAAAATGTGGTTTCAATGTAAGTCAGTAAGGTTTTTTTTTTGTTATGAGAGTCCTGCACGGCGTAAAAACTTCTAATAGGTTATTGCCAATCTTTGACATGTCAAGACTGATATAAAACAATATCCCTCCACTATTATATGGAAAATATCTCATATTCTGTGTTGCTTTTTTAATAAAACAAGCGACATGTTCAAACTGGGGTTTAAAGGGTTAAATTCCTGAACATTATTGAACATTTAGTAGTTTTGACTAACGTTAAAAAAAGCATAAAAGTATTGATATATGATGATTTTATGCTTTTTTTTTTTTTTTTTGCATTTTTTGGCCTGAGGATATTAAATTAGAGGGAATGCATCAGGGTACAAAAGAAGGAGAGCGAATGACCTGTAAAAGTAACTGCAGTTAAACAATGTCAAAAATAAACATGTTTGCAGAAATCCATGCCATTAGCTGTAACACAGCTGTAATTATGGCCTAAAGGGTCTCCAAGGGTTAAACTCTTGAAAATGATTGGTTTTCCCTCCACTGTATCTTACACAATAGCATTGGAATGAAGTGAAGTGTATGCAAATGTTTTTAAGAGTATCATCCCAGGGTTTATCATTATAAATGGAGTTAAGAGACAATCAACTTACAACAAAGAAGGTCAATTTCTCTAACCTACTGCTTTTAATCACTTACTCTTTCATCCAGTCAGTATTTGTTGGTAAAACTGATCAAAAGAATTCAACAAACAGTTCTCAAGTATGTAGACTCACTTAGGAGATCAATACTGAATCCCTATCAGTCAGTCAGGACACAGTCAGGCTGAAAGAGTCTGGAAACGCAAAGGATTGTTCTCATTTCGATCTCATAACAGCTCAACAGGAAACACAGCCACAAACTGCTTCCAGCACTGCACATTTTGTAGAAATCCAGGAGTCTTTCCTGGTGGAAAGGTGTGGGCTGTCATGGAACTTACCTGGGCGTGTCTTTTACGCACAGGTAGTGTTTCGACACTGTTTTCTGACGCTGGTTTGGTTGTTGTTACTTTACCTGAGGACGACGTTTCAGGAGGAGAGCGGGGGGACTGGACAAAGCATAACAGATTCTTTGGATAGTGTTTGAAAAAAAGGTACGTTTTCTTACCATTTCTGGGTGGATAGTCATGTGAGAATGTTACCAAAGAGTGGTGGCAGTATTGGCTTTGACATAGATAAGCCGGGTAAATGTCACAGAAGCTGGGTGCTTGGTTAAAAAAAAAAAAAAAAAAAAGCCCAATAACAAAGTATTTTTAACTACATATTTTGTCAAGAGTGTGGATTAATTGGACTAAATGAATCAAGCTCTATCTGTCCCTCTTAACTGTATGTCCGGACTGACATACAGACTACAGACATACAGACTGACATAGACTATATTATGACACTGCTTTTTATACGTTTGACAGCCCTTAATAAGGCTTAAATAGCATTTCTGTTGTTAATTATAAGACTTAAGAGAAAGTGGATGTTTAATGAGTCGCTTAATACAAGTTTTGTGATTCAGTTACCACCCTGTGCTGTGCTCTTTATTCCAGTCTTTGCTGACAACCCTCTGGACTTCAGCTCTAACACAATCCAATAAAAACAATCACAACTGCAACACTTGAAAGTCATACCACTGTGCCAAGATGTTCCACTGAGATCATGCCCATATCCAAAACCTGCTGAGAGGATCTTGTTTCAAGATGCAACCAGGGCCTCCTCCTCCCCCCCCCCCCCCCCCCCCCCCCCCCACCCCCCCCCCCCCCCCACCCCCCCCCCCCCCTCCTCCACCTCCACCTCCACCACCTCCAGCCCCTGGCCTCCCTCCGCCGTTGCATGGCCCTGGCCTTTTTGCCAATGGGGAACGCCGGCGCTCTAAGATGAGAAATTTCAACTGGGAAACTCTTCCGAAACACAGTGTGGTAGGAAAGCGCAACATCTGGACAGCTGACGCGCCTGATGGGGAGTATGAGCTGGACACTGATCACATGGAGGAGCTGTTCAGCAAAAAGCAGGACCAGCAACTGCTGAAGGCCCAGAACCGCCAGAGTCTCAGGGGCATCCCAGTTTCTACCTCAGGGGGAGAATTTGTAAGTAGGACCTGCCAGGAAAAAAACAGAGCGACACCTAAAACCCTAAAGTTTAGAACAAAACACTGAAATCTTTTGCATTATTGTGTGTGCAATCCTGTTTGTAGAGTTGTGTAATGAAGATACAGGAATTTGCTCTTTAGACTTGGATTGATTTGTTTCTTGGTATGAAGTTGAGGTAAACAAGAGGCACATTCTCAATATTTCTTTTTACTAACCAGAAAACTATCTACATCAAATATGGATCGCTCGTTCATCTATGCCGTACTGAACACAATAAAGGAGCATTGTATTTATGCTAAATATATTTAGGCAAATCATGACATGCATTTTAAAATATAGATTTTTCTCTTGCAATAGCATAAAGATCATTTATATCTATGTTTCATAGGAGATAGTGATTAAAAAAAAGCTTCAAAGTAATCCCATGTCTAAGAATCAATACATGGGTGGAGTCTGACTATTCTTCACAATTCTGTTTGCTAAAGGAAGGTATTACCCTTCCATCGGCAGTAGCCTGCTTATGAAGTGTATTCAAGCCTTTCACCTATTCATCTGTAAGAGTTATTTAATCAGATGTTCTTACCCGAAACAAAGAAGTTAAATTTACTCTCTTCTTTGGCAGACATGTATCCTTCGTTATCATTATTTTTATAGATTAACTGAGGTCAGACATTTGAGGTGAATGAACTATTACACCATTTCCAGAAATAGACATTGGTTGAAATAGGTCAGTAACAGAAAATGAAATGTTATCTTCATTGTTCTTGTCAGTAATTCTTCACCTTTGGAATGAGCCGTTGAACACATCTGTGATATAAAGGACACACCTTCAACTAATAAAATAATATCTTAACAACTGACAACATGATTATAACCAGATCTGTTTCCATTTCTTTCCAGGTTTCCATCCTCAGTTCCAAGAGGAGTATGAACATTGGAATTTTCCTAAAGCAGTTCAAGCGGTGAGTCAGCTGTTCAAAGGTGTGATGGGTTCTTCACAGTAATCTCCTCGTGTTCCGGTGTAAAACAACGTGGGATAGGGCAGACAGACTAGTTTGCAACACGGTTGCCTCATGCTCAGGTTTCTGAAAGTCAGCATGTCCAGGCAGGTCTGATTAATTCTGTTCTACAGCACCAACAGGTTACTTTCCTCTGGTATCCTGTAGTACAACTATCAATATGTATGACACTGTAAATGTATTCCCTGAGGCTGTTTGGCATACGCAAGGCATAAAATATACATGCAAAAAATTACACTAGCAAAATAAAATGTCTCTACACTGCAAATGATGTGGTTCTTAGCAACACTGGAAAAAATCTAAATCTTACCAAGTGTATTTTTCTCATTTCTAGTCAAAATATCTCATCACACTAAAAATAAGACATAAT
>JAPQRP010000006.1:31039600-31053517 GCA_037367295.1 Apogon hyalosoma | reverse complement strand
TTTTAGTCACATGATCCACACAGGAGTTAGTGCTTGATTGCATAACCATTGTTTTTGATGACTTTTGATGGTCTAATCATTTTTTCCGCGATTGTATAATGGACATTTTGTTTATTACAGTTATGAGGAGCGCCTCAGCTGTTTGATGCTCAAAGAAGAATTTTTCCCCCTCATGGATGAAATCAAAGAATTCATTGGCACTTTGATGGAGGCTGGCAAAGGTGATGCTTGTTTTCTTGAATTCTAAAAAACAATCGTGTGTAACAGAATGAGCAAACATGGTGTACAATGTATCCTGTGTGTGTTCTTCTAGAGCTATTGGAGTGTGATCATCTCCATTCTGTTATTCGCCTGGTGTTAAAGACCGGAAATTACATGAATGCTGTGAGTGTCTAACGTGTGATGATGGGCCATTAAACGACCACTGCTTTTGTGCATCAGTAAGTCTCATTTTATTTCACCTAACCACAGGGTGGCTACGCTGGCGGCGCAATTGGCTTCCGCATGAGTTCTCTGTTGAAACTAGCAGATACAAAAGCAAACAAACCCGGAATGAATCTCATGCATTATGTCGTAATGGTAAGCAGCTTTTCTACCTTTAATGTCAGCGTGTACATTTAATGTCTTGATTCTAAATATATTCCACCTGTTCACCACAGCAAGCACAGAGGGCTGATGAGGCCCTTCTTCAGTTTCCAGAACAACTCAAACACATTGAAGCTGCAGCGAGGTAACCATTCTTGCTCCTCAGTCAGTCTATTTTTGGCATCTTTTCATTTGCTTGTGCCACTGTAATTGATCTTTTTCCACACACTTTTTAGAGTAAACAAAGACGAAATTGAGGCGGAGTTTCAAAGACAGGTAAAGAAAGTAGAAGATGCCAAAAAAGACTCTTTGAAACAGGACGACCTAAAGACACAGATGGAGGATTTTCTAAAGGTGAGGAAGCCTTCCGCTGTTCTATCTCAGCCTGGTTTGTGTTATTGTTTGTTTTGAATATGTTTCCTAATGTTCTGATTCTGGCTCCGTTTAGGAGGCCGAGGGCTGCTTGACAGAGGTTGAAAGTGATCTTCTACAGCTGCACGCAGTAAGTGATGCTGTGGCTGAGTACTTCTGTGAAAACCCAGAGAAGTTCAAGCTGCAGGAGTGTTGCTCCATTTTCAGCTCCTTCTGTGAGAAGTTTATGCGTGCGATACAGGTAGCGTAAAGGCATGACCTGCATGTTTTCTTCAATTGGGTTGTAATATGCTTCTTGAGTCGTGAATTTTGTGATTTTCTGCAGGAAAACAAAGCTCGAGAGATGGCAGAGGTCAAGCGAAGACATGCTGAGAGATTGCAGAATGCTGCCAAGCGTAGATCCACCGCTACGTGTTCTAGCAGAGACAAAGAAATGGAGGGTATTGCATTAGAGTCTATTCTACAGAACTTTGTCACCAGACGGGGTTCCAGGAGGAGGCTTGGAAGGCCCTCATCGACTCAAGGGAGCCCACCAGGTGGCACCCCCAACAACGGGAGCCTGGTAGAAATTACCTCTCAGGTAAACCTCCCCAGCGGCAATCAAAGTCGAGGAGGCTCTTTGAGGGCGAGGGAGTTGGTTAGGAAAGAATGGAATTCAGCCGGTGAACTCACTAACAGCTCCACCCCTGAGAAAACCCAGAACAATAATGAGGACAATAATGCAGTAGTTAGTGTTCTACATGAAGAGGAGATGAAACCTCCCAGGAAAGAGGATTGTAATGGATTTACAGGCCCAGCCAACAGGACCACTAGCATTTCCTCGACAGGCAGAGCAGTCTCAGCCAATGAGGATATCGAGGAAGATGTGAAGGATAATAATGAGGAGGAGGCACGGAAGTTGCGTGAAGCGTCTAAAAAGGTTTTACGTTACCAGAACAGCCGTAGCAGTGCCTCATCTGTGGACCAATCTCTGGAAAACCAGAAATCTCCTAATGCGAGTCGATCTGTTCGTCGTCAGCACACCTTTGATGAGGAGACGCAGAGGTATCCTGGAGACCCTACCAACGAGGACTTGGTTAGATTTTTACTTAGTCCTCAGTCTCCCTCAAAACGCAACCTCGGTCGCCGCCATACTCTACCTACTAAAGTTCCTAAAACTGAGGAGGAGGAAGATAAAGTATGGGCTCCATCTCCAATCAGAACTCCTAGAAATGCAACAGGTGACACAGAGATGATGCCAACAGAGGATGACAGACGTGGTTCTTCAAAACAGGTGTTTGACTTCACTGACATATCTGATTATTTAGCAAAATCAGGTGAACATGCGGTAAAAACATCAGAGAAGAAAATGACTCCCAACATTACTCATGCTGAAGATGAGCCCATGGAGCAAAACCAAGCAAGCACATCTACAGATACCCCAGGCAACCGAAGAAACACTGAAAATATCCCCCCTAAGAGTTTGTGGAATAAGACTGAAACCTCTGGCTTTTTAAACTTTTTTAAACGTCTTGGAGATATGAGCAAATTTTCAAGTAACAAGGACCCCATCCAAAAGGGCACTGGTGTGTAGACCTTCAAAGATTACCAATATCAGGTCGAGGATAGAGATATAACCAAGGTGTTGATCTTATTTTACTCATACAAGGTGCCAACATGGTGAAGCTTTTCTGTTTATGTGTAAATGATAATGTGGCTGTAAAAGGGACGACTACGAGAATGTTATAAGGATGTGTTTTATTGTTGAGGAAGGCCTTTTTGTAAGTTTGTGCCACTAGATGGCAGCATATGACAAAGACATGGCAAGTTGAGGGCATGGCTGTTTTTCATGTGTGCATAGCCATGAAAACAAAAGAATGAGGGTCTCACTGATTGTGAACAGTTTTATTTTGATATCTATCTCTGCTAAAATAGATTAAAATTATAAGAAAAAACTATTCACATGAGGATTTGAGCATTGTCCTCACACAACTGGGTTAATACTCCTAGTGTGTGCAATTTTTATCTGGAGGAAAATGCAGAAAAGAATATTTTAGCTGTAGAATGGAAGGATGGAAGTTGATAGAGAGTCTGAGAGATGAGAGGAAATGTCAGTGTGATAACAGGAGGGGTCTGATTGTTATTTCTGATACGTAGATGCTTCTAGATTTGGACACAGTATTATTACATATCTGATTTTAAAATGATGATATTGTGTTTTCTGTATCTTTGTGTTTCTTCTTTGTTGGCAGTGAAGCACATCACAAATGCAGGTTAGCAACACTTTCAGGGTCTTACTCAATCCAGCCATTGTTTTGGATCTAAATGGGTCAGTGTTACAAAGGCAGCTTGTATCAGAGCTGCACCATGGACAGTTGGTAGCAAAGTGATCACAAATTAACTTGAGAAGAACTTAGTGCGGTAGAACAGTCAGTGCCTGGTCGCCTATTATAATGGAAAGTACCAGGTTTCCGGTGCTTGCTCCTGCATTAATGACGGGCAACAAACCTGGAGCAGAAACAGGGCGCTCAGCTACTGCTTCAAGTTACTAGTGACTTTAATTGATAGTCCATGTCCTGTTGTACGACTGAAATATTACAAGTAAAATCATGTCCAGTTTGCAATTGTCTTTATATAAGAAGTAAAAAAAATTACAGGAATTAATGTGACTTTTTTTTTTTAAGTGTTTCTGTGACCAATAATTAATGGGACTGATGGATGGATTGGTATATATTAGAAATGCTGTACAGTTAAATAATCACATGTAGAATATTTATAACATTAACATGTATCATACGGATTATGGATGAAAATGTCCGAGTCAAAAAGTTGTTGAATGTTCTTGTCCGTAATCATTTTGACGGGGCAGGCTTGTGTTAAGATATGATGTATAAAAAACTCAAAACTGCTATTTGTATTATAATTACAAATTACATTAACATGCAGCACAGCCATGTAACTGCCTCTTTTGTTTGACAATAAAAGAGGAAATACAAAAGGAATGAGATGCTTTTCTTATTTGTGTTACAGAATGAGTCAAAGATCATTAAGATGTCACACTATTTTAACAATAGCTACTGTATGTATACACATTGTTATATGAATATACTGTGTAATATTTTCAAAGTGTGAATTAAGTCATGGATAATTAATTCATTTTTACTTAGAAAAAACCTAGTGCAAATCTGTTCAATACATTATCAAGAATAGCCTAATCAATTGAGAATCTCATCTTTACTCAGTGCAACATGTTTGTTTCATTGTATGAACATAAGTGGGAGTTTTTTAACGTTGCTGATGATCGTCTGTGCTGTTCAGACGGTGTCCCTCTGGGCCGTTACAGTATGTATTGTATGACCTGCACACTGCTGCTGTTGCTGCTGCTGCTGTGAGACTGCAGCAGCCATCTTGACTTAACTACGATGGAAGCAGTCTCCATGGCAACTCCACATTGCAGAATAAACCCAGAGATGACTGTGTTTGCCCCACACCCCAAACCCCACCCCCAACAAACACCCTGCCGCACCAGCACATTCAACCACATTACAGCACAGTGGCGTGCGTTCGTGCCTTCCTCCCTTTCATTAGCGTCTGCCCAGTGCATCTTTACATCCATCCCCCACTCTGTTACTAATAATGTTGTACCCAGCTTGCGTTCTCCTTCAACAAATACCACTTTTTTTTTTAACTCTTAAGCAGAAATTTCCCCTCAGAAGCGCTATTACACATTCCTGACTCATCAAGTGCCGTGACCCCAATCCTGATTCCACCATCCCACTCCCCCCATTTGATTAAATCACCCACACCCGGACAACAGGGACTCCCTGGATGTACATTCCCATTTCTCTACCCTCCCCTGCACCCTCACATTCCCCTCCCATCATACATACAACATAGTAATTAACAATTTTCTGTTTACACTTCAGAATGCAGACGTTATGGCCTCATGAATCAAGCTTTGGTAAGACTTAACAGGCATTTTACACCAGTATAACACTGCAGGTTTGGGAGTTTCCGCCTAAATGTTCTAATTATTCTTAGTTTACTGTTTATTTCAGACATGCTAAAACAAAAGCAACATAAGCATAGTAATAAGTCACATCTGAAAGGGAATAAGAAGAAGCCTATGCTTATATGGCCCTACCCCCCCACCTCAAATTACAGTAATTACTATAATGTATTATTATTATTACTATAATCATGTTTTATCTTTACACCCGTCATTGTTTACAAGGTAATAATTCACTTTAAATTTAATGAACTGCATCCTTTGTCCTTTTAAGGGAACTAGGCGGTATCAACAGAAAGCCAAACCCCTTTGCACCAGACACTCACTGTACCCCTCAGTCACTTCTTCAGATTTCCACTCTTTCACATATCCCCACCCCCCTCCATATGCCATTGGGTTTTCTAGCTCCTCCCATCAAACCATCTGACCAATGCTGCCTGTAAACCACTCCCCTAATCTCCTCCTTTCCCTTCTCTTCTTCCTTACTGTCCCCTTCTTCTCCCAGACAGACCCTGCCCTTTCCTTTCAGTCACCCGGTCTGTGTGGATTCTGTCGTGGAAGGTAGAGACACTGACAATGGGAAGCTTTCTCTACAGCCTGCAATGCTGACACTCCACTCCCTTTTACTGGGATTTCATGTGAGTACATTCTAGGCGTTAACTCCTTTAAGGCAGGCAATTGTGTTTCTGCTGTCTCATTTTGTTTGCTCCGTTATATAGGGTCCTAAACAATATGACTAATAGGAGCAGATGAATAATTGATGGCTCCATCCCATCCAGCATCTGTGCATTTGTAAATCACAGTGGGGTTGTATCCATTACTGTGATGTCCACTCTTGACATGATTTGCTTTCAACAGACATGGGAATCAGAAAATACAAAGCTTTTATTTTTGCCTTATTTAAAAGCAACTGTTTTATGTTTAACTCTAAACTGCTTTAATTCTATGTGGCTTCCTCAACCAGCCCACACACTTCTCCATTTTAGCTCTTAGGCGGCCCTGCCTGCCAGCTCTGTAGCAGGTGGGCATCTCTGCTGCAGTCTGAGGGCTGGGTTCTATAGTCAAGCATACATGCTCTTTTGTTTAGAGGATTAGTGATCTTTCATGTGCTTTCTGAATCTGAATTTGTATGGTATAAGCTGCTGGGGAGCTATGTGACACACATGTGAATCAGCGTGTTGTGTGCTTATGTCACTGTGACTCCTAGTATGGCATTGTGATGCAGCAACAGCAATAGCCAATGCATCATTTTCCCACTTTGGGCTGCATGAGAGCACACGGTTCAGTAATTCCTTATTGATTAGTCTTTTGTTCTTCAGGATGGCTTGTTTTTATGTGCAGAGCTCTAAATTCACATGTTTGATCAGTGCAGCTGGTCTGATTGCTGGCTTTCTGCACTGGTTCACAACGAGGTTGCAGACAGTCCTGGATGCTGTGCCTAAGGGCTACATGTACCTCTGAGATTCAGAGTTGCATTCATTATGTTTTCATTAGTTTGGTGCACTCAGATTATGAGCATTTCATGATACTAGGAACTGTTTCATGAATCTTTGTAAATCTTGAATGAATTCCCAAGAATTTCCTATGAACACCAGAGTTAAAACTGTAGCTTGGAAGAAACTTGATACAACCTTTGCATACTACCCTGATCAACAGCAGACATGTGGGAGTAAGAAAGAGACAACTCAACTCCAATTCTCTCTGCAGCTACCAAAAACAGCATTGTTTCAGTGTTCTGTGATTTAAAGGCCTGATCTCTATGTTATATTAACCTCATGAAAATGAGGCTTATGACAGACTGTAGCTTTTTTCATAACCTGTGTGTTAAAGTAAGATGGAGCAAGCCAAACTGAATTGCAATATCAATCATGCTGATTTTTAACAATTGTTGTTCTATTAAAGTGTTATAATTGTCCTCAGGTTTGACCCTTTTCATTAGATTCAGCACTTGGTGAAGTGTATCATACGTTTACAATCTCAAGTACATTTAATAATTAAAGATGCAGTTACTGCTTTACATGATCAAGACGATGTCCATAATAGGCTATAGATCACTGTTTTTATGAAGAAAAAAACAAAAACTCCCAAATGCTATTCTAATTTTTGGCAAATAGTCCAAATATGTTTGAAGAGTCAGCAATGTTAGTTTAAGTATAAACTACCTGATGCAGTGACTTCAGAGAAGACTAGCCTCTATCCATTTAAAGGCTCATATTTATGCCTTCAGAGGTTTGGCAGAACAAAGCACTAATGAACATAAGGTAACCTGAACTGGAGAGTCAGTACCTTTTGTCACATTGTAAAATCTGAAACATTACATTGTTTACAATTCAGAACAAATTCCTCAGAGCCACTTTCAATCACATCAGCTACCTAAAATTGGGACAGTTTTCAGGGGAAAACACATACAAGTATGCAAATATCTGAGTCATCTAATGACACACCACAACCAGTGTGTTGCTCTTACTGCAGGTGGATAAGGGTTGCAGCCAGGGGCCTGTGTTCAGGCATGGATTGACCTTTAACTAAATCTGCAGTGCATGTTGTGCCTGCAGACACTCTGCCTGCATGCCGCATTGTTTTCTGCCAGCCTTTGTGAATGTGGACTCACAGGGAGAAAGACAGATGTCTCTTCAGCCCTCTCATGTGCATGTTAATAAAAAACACCACTTAAGATTACATGTGATGTGATTTAGTCACCTCTCTCAGATCCTATCAACCTAATGTGTGCACATGATGATTAAGATAATAAGCACTGAGGATATTGTTTGATGTAGAGTAATTAATTACATCACAATAAGCACATTTCTGTAGTTTCTCTTACCAATGCAAACAATGTTAACTCAGTTCATTTAACATTTGTTTAATATGCAGATGTATTCCTATGTAGTCACCCACACATATATACATCATATAGAAGCACATGAACTGAGACTACTTATTGGATAAAGTCATTTCCATTTAAAATTGCACGATAGAAGGAACAGCAGATTTTCAGATACTGTATAGATCTATATGTCATGTCCACAGATTGTTTTTTATTTACAGTATGCCAAGTCTTTTGTCCTCAGACAGAAACTGATGCATTGAGACAGATTCCTTCATCTGATGCAGTGAACTGTAAGGGGAGCTTGTTAGTTTGAGAAGCAGAGATTTGTGTGTTGTACGAATAATGACTGTGATGAGTCATCACAAAGCTAGGTGCCCTTACTGGCCCCACGACATCCCCTTTCCTTCTCCAAAACAGCCCTCAGACTGCAGCAGAGATGTCAGGTATTTTTAGATATCAGATTCTGTGGATGTCTCATTCTCAGGTTTACATTTGTTCAGTTATTATAAACAGCACGTGGGTTCTTTGGGTTGTTTTGGAAAGAACTACGGTGAGATCCTGATCAGTTATGAGAGTACATCCAGATTATACGCATCATTTACACTAATGCAGAATGATTCCTGTGGTAAGATTTACCCACATTAAGATACTTCTTGTGTGGAACTGTATCTTATCATGCTATTGCTTTTACATATACAAAAATTAGGTTATTATACTTCACATGCTTCTTTAAAACATATTATACTTCATGTGTAATGTTTAGTTTAGTCAGGATAGAGCAAGTGCACCTTCGAACAATTGCCGAATGATGACACATGCGCAGGGACACAACAGATGTGGATGGAAATATAAACTACTGTCTATTTTTAGCACAATCTTGACAGCACATCATTGAGGGCCAACACTTCCTACTTGAGGTTATTTAGGCTTTTGTCTATGTTTACCAGTCCCATCAAATTGGCTCCTGAAATAAATGCTTAGAAGACTCAAGTCGTTTAATGTGGAGTCCTTTCGGCTTTAAAAACGCTGTAGTCAGAATTAAAAATAACAGAAAAAGTGGACTGAAATGCTCTTATAAAAGCAGTACAAAAGCAGTGACTGAAACACGATTACAATACTGGACGCAGTTCAAGGAATTGATGCTCGCCTCTTATTCAAACAAAGTAAGAGGGAAGGAAGAGAAAAATACTTTTATGGGCATAGAAGTGCAAACATCCTGGACTTCTGAATAGTCATATCTGTGGAATGGTATTAACAGTGTATAAATACCAGCCAGTTTTATACTTTTTCAGCCTTTAGTGAAATTCAATACCTTTAAAAGGCAGAATAAAGTTGGGAATGTACTTGACAAGTGGATGTGTCATTACTTTTGTATTACAGAACACAGATGATCTTTAGAGAGTTTATTTTTCAGACAACTGTCCACTGCAAAAACAAACGCAAAGGCAACTGTTGTGGAAGAGGTGAAACCCAGGCCATGGCTTCCAGCCCTCATGCAGCAGAAGGAATCCAAGCAGATTAAACGCAGAGCAATGTTTTCTCTGACTGTCAGCTCATGTTGCTGGAATCCAATTAAATTATTTATATAAACTGTCCCTGCTTTCAGGAGAACCTTGTTTAGCGCACAAACACACGGCTCACTTCTAGCATGGAGTTCTTACAAAACGCTCTTCTGTCGGTGAGTAATGGCTGCCGTCGCCACTAGGTCAAGTTTACGCGACGTGTGTTTTAAGTCAGATTTGAGGTGACTTGGCATGGTGGCGTCATCAGTCTGGGAGACGCAGTAATCCAGATGGCAGACGGGACCTGACCCTGCAGGAGGACATTAAGCCACTTAAGGATAAATCAGTGTGAGAGTGATAAATGTGCTGTACAGCCAAATTCATATTCTGTAGCTTTTTCTGCAGGTGCCCACTTTGACAGATACAGTGAAAAAACATTGTTGTATATCAAGTGGGATAATACATCATCTGTGCAAAGTGCTGATCGTGCAAGTTCCTCTGATGAAGCTTTGAAGAGGGTATTCAGTCACATGCTGTCTGCAACATGACAGTATAATGGAGATTTAGGCCTCTAGTCTGTTCTCTAAGCACGGCTGGTATTTATTCAAGAGCCGTTCATAATGTTTAAAGTAACGGTGTTGTTTGTAATAGCTGAAGTTTTTAGATTCTTGCACTATACGGGCTTGTTTTAAAGTTCCATATTAAAACCATCTGACGCATTTCGATGTTTTGCTCATATTCTATAGCCTACAGTTTTTCTCAACTTTTCTTAGAAACATGCACTGCAAAAAAGGCCTGTACAAAAATAAGGAAATGAAACTCATTATTGGGTTAAAATGTCTTATTTCAAGTCAAATTATTTGCCAGTACAGAAAGAAAATTGCACTTATAAAGTTTTCTTAAAATAAGACAATATTACCTAAGGACTACAGGATGCTAAAATTATTAGGATATGCTTGTTTCAAGTCTTCAAAGTAAGATTTTTTTTTTTTTAACTATGATATATATAGTTGTTTGAAGATATAATAACTCAGGGCGGTTCGATAAAACGATAAATATCGCAATATGACTTTTCCTTGATAGAAATATGAGACATGCTTGATACAATTTCAATAGAGTTCATTCGTTCATGTTTTGACAGACATAAGAACAGCCAATCCTAATTAAGTAGCGCTGTATCGAACCAATCACGCTAGAGCCATGGCAAGTTAGGTTGACGCCCACAGCGCCCACTGATGTTGACTGAGAACCAGCAACAGGTTTACTGAGAAGTAGGGCGTGGCATAGAAGCCGGGAGTCGAACGTTCAAAGCATAAGTTTAATTTTCGGTTTTACGCCAGTTATGGAAGTCCTGGAACGCACCCCTACTTATATATACCCCTGGCATTGTTTCATGAAGATGGTCTGTTTTGTTTGTGTTCTCTTTTAAAACTTGAAAGCTTTTGCCTGCTGGTCAGACTTTTAGTTTAGTTTTAAATATATGTACCTGTTTTATTTATCTGAAACAGCTGTATAATGTTCTTCAGCACATCTGTCATGTTCAACCTGTGACAGAAAATAAATCATATTTAAATCAAAAATAACCTTCTGATGTCTTCACAACGAACTTATGAGTAACGGGAAATTTAAGCTCGACAAAAATAGTGATTGGATTTATATCATGATACATATCGATGTGGTCTGATGTGGAAACATTTATTGTGATATAATTTTTTTTTCTATATCGCCCAGCCCTATGACTCAATAGATATGTATAGGTAAAACTGCATAAAACAAGTAAAAAATTCTTGAGGGTACACTGGAAAAAATCTTAAGTCTTACCAAGTGTATTTTTCATGAGTTAAGCAAAAAAAAAAAAAATCTTGAATTAAGTAAAAAAATCTGCCAATGGAACAAGTGAAAATTATCCTGGTAAGATTTCTTGAAATAAGATTTTCAAGCTCTATTGTCTGAAAATAAGTTCTTATATCTCACTGAAAAGTTACTCTGTAGGTGATTAAGTCTTATTTTAAGTGTGATGAGATATTTTGACTAGAAATGAGAAAAATACACTTGGTAAGATTTAGATTTTTGCAGTGTAAACAGTTACTGTGTCACCGTACTCATTCCCCAACAGTGCAGCTTGTTTTGCTTAAAATTAGTATTAATATCTAAGTGGGGTAGCTCAAGATGAAAATTCTTGGAACAAGTCAAATAAACTTAACAAGATGAAGTCTCAATTAAGTAAATAAATCTAAAAAATGATCTTTCAAGATGATTATTCAAAATTCCTGTTAGATATTCCTTTTTTGCAAAGTGCTCAACAACCCATAGCTGCTCTCACAGACAAACTGTTTTTAAAAGAACGGCCTCCTTTCTGTGGTAAAACTAGTGGGAGGAACTGAGCTGTAGAGGGTTGCCGAGTGAAAACGGACAGACAGGGAGGAAGGGAAATGAAGGTGGTGGGGTGGAGGGTTGCTGTTGCAGCCTAAAGGCAGAGACTAGCCAGCGAGCCGAAAGGGAGGAGCCTGAGGGCTTTGGCTCTTCAAGCTTCCTTCTGATGTCACTGTTCAGCTGCTGCAATTCAGAGTCCATGTGAAGGGAAGACAGGGAGGGGAGGGCTGTTAAGAGGGGGGGGCCACGGGGAAGGGAAAGAGAAGGCCTGGTTGTGTGGACAGTGAAAGGGCTCGGCGGAGCTCCTTCGTCAGTAGGCCTTGTAAACACTTGGCCAGGAGCAACAATGGGGCCTGCGTGGCTGAAAAAAAAATCCTCATCTGCAAGACGTCTGCGGCTGAGATCAGGACCGCTGATGCTATGAGTGCATTCATGTGGTCGAGGGAGGGAGAGGGGAGAAAGGAGAGAAAGGAGTCGACAATAGAGAGGAGGAATAGGGATGACGGGAGGGGAAGAGATGTGGGGAGGCGAGTTGCGAGCTGAGCTGGAATGCCATTGTTAGAGCCCGCTGCTCTGTGTTGCAGAGTAGGACAGCTGCTTCTGAGGCCTGATCGCTCATGTGAGACAGGCAACCCGGCTCGCCGCCCATCTCCCCACAGACAGACAGACAGACAGACAGACAGACAGACAGGTGGTGCCTGAACTCAGCCAGCTGGAAGTCAAGGGAAGGAACTAGGAGGAATTTGGGGAGTGGCTTCATAAAGCTTCCTCTTTCCTCTCCTTACTCTCAAAGAAAACGGGCCTTGTATATTTTCCAAGATAGAAAAACAAAAGCTTTATTTTTTGAGGCTCGGTAATGTACAGGCCTTATGATTAGTTCCATCCTAGGTCGGACTGAAAGAGCATTTGTTCAGACAAAACCTTGAAGTAATCCTTTTCATAGCACAGTGGATGAAAAGATGATGTGAAGTGGGAGAATTCTATAATCATGTGGTTGTGGCGCATAAAGGCATGAGAGACGAGAGGAAGTTGGTTTTCTAGGGAAGGACTATACTTGAAATTAACAGCTAGGCTTTCTTACTGAGTGCAAATAGTACTTTCTATATATTTTGTTTTAATTGCAGTAAATATATTGCATTTTGTATATCTTAATCCATATTATTAGGCTCAGTTTGCCTGGATTCTCAGCTGCATGAATCAAAAAACCCCAAACTGTTTTGTGTTTTTGTGGAGTGAGGGCAGAAGGTTAGACTTACTTTCTTTTGCTTTTTCCATTTGTTTCCTTTTCAGCTTAGATAAGTGTGAGTTCAAGTCGTTCGACGTGCCAGTGTTATTCCAAAACTAGGATTAATGATTTTCCTATCTTTGTGGTTTATCTGCAACTGTAAAACCTATACTTAAAGCGAGCAGAGGTTGCATTTTTTTTTTTTTGTTTTTTGTCCAGTGGATTTACTATAATTGCAGATATTTGTTTCCACATTAAAAATTAATGATTAACACAATGTGCTGCAGATCAGCTTCCTGTGGAATTTGTGCTATGTATGAAATCAACTAAATCTCAGAGCAAAAGAAAGGCTTTGTTTGAGAAGTAGCTAAACATTCAGGATATTAAATAAAATGAAGCTTCCTTTCATCATCAGAACATAATCAAGGTAGGAGTTTGCAACTGTTGGTATAAAAAACTAATTAAAAACAGCACACACTAGTGTAAAGACCTGATAATTGACCAACAGAGAGGTTTTCCAGCTTTTAGGGCTTGATATTTCCTGTTACTTTGACTGAAATAACACATTTTCCTTTGCTTTTGTTTTAAGTGCATCCTCTCATTGCTGATAAAACATGGGCTTCGTCACTGTTTGACACAAATACTTGACAACTTTCCATCCAACTGACATGAAATCTAACTGAAATGGATGGATAGCTTTATATAACAAAAAGAATGATACTGTTCCAAGGGTATTGGGAGGATTTTTGCACAGCAAGACAGTTTAGTAACAACACGAGCAGCCAATTAAAAAACCTAAAGAATGTTGTGAGTCAGTTCCCAGACACAAGTTTTAGACAATACTGTAAAAGAAAAGGCAGATGAGGTGGAAGTTAAACACAGTTTATGATTTTAATTAAAAAAAAAAGAAAACAAGTTTAGGTGCAACTGAAGTTAACACCCTGGAAAAAAATCCAAATCTTACTAAGTGTATTTTTCTCATTTCTACTCAAAATATCTCATCACACTTAAAATAAGACATAATCACCTAAAGAGTAACTTT
>JAPQRP010000006.1:30977770-30999121 GCA_037367295.1 Apogon hyalosoma | reverse complement strand
TTTTAGTCACATGATACACACAGGAGTTAGTACTTGATTGCATAACCATTGTTTTTGGTGACTTTTGATGGTCTAATAAATTTTTCCGTGACTGTAATTATAGATTTGTGTGACATTTGTTTTTCTTTTTTGGTTGATTTACTCCCATATATTGGAGTGTCCTGTTTAAATTAGTCATTTCTTTTGCCTACTTATGTTCGAAATAAAGTCTATCTACATCTACATCAAGCCACAACATTCTTACTGTCTCCATCATCTTTTATCTTTATGAGAGTTTCATTCTGCTTTCCGACAGATGCTCCAAAAGGTGATTCACTCCTGGGGTTTCCCAACACAAGACGGAGCTCCTCTTCCTCCTCATGTTCGGTGTCATCAACTAGCTCGAGTATGCATGGCTTTTCTATCTCTCCTGAGAGAAAATGTCAGAGACAAAGTTAATGAGTGCAGAAAATAATATTTTAGAAAACACCATGTTAAAGAATGGTTGGTTTTGCTATTTCATCACCTGGTAAAAAGGTGATGATGGAGGCGTCGGTGTTTGGCCTTTCATTAAAGTCCATCATGACCTGAGCCGTCCCCTGCCTGCTGTAGCATCGAACCGTGGACTTGTAGCTAATATCACCACTACGGTACACAGTGGCTGAGATATGTCCCCAGTTCTCATTACCCACATAGACAGCCTCGCGGAACTGCACCTTTGGCACTGAGGCATAATTAAATCCATAAATCAATGTCAGAATAAGTAACATCACAAATACCTAGAGCAGAACGGTTTTAATAAATTCTGATTATAATCAATATTTTCACTCACAGTCTGAAACTGAGTCATTGATGAGAACAGTGGTCTTGCTCGGTTCGCCGAGAATCCCATTCATGGGCATCCGCAGGACCAGCTCAAACTTCTCCGGCCCCTCCAGCACCGGTTGGCCCAGGTCGTCTAGGATGGTCACACGAACCCTCTGCATGTTGACCCCCGGTGCAAAATCCAGATTTCGGCTGATCCCCACGTAATCCAGACCAGCTGCTCCACAACACACAATATAGGTCAGTTTTTTTTAAGAAGAGAATACTTATGGAATATGGTAGATACAGCAGCAAAGCATAACAGGACTTGATCTTATTTCAGCTGCAGTTACTTCATAATTAATTTGTGAATGTTAGGCATTGAACAAGATGAAAACTCTGTGCCCTCACAAAATGATGATTTCTATCTCACGGTCAATAGCCATGAACTGTTGGAATTTGCTGTGTGATTAAAGAGGAGCCGCACGAAGCGGAATATCAGGCTTGCAGGTTGTTCATTTGCCATTCTTTGAAGAGTCAGGGTATTGAAAAGTCGCCCTTTGCCCACAGGCCATTCTCATGTACTTTTGACCCAAATATGTAACTGTGGTCTTACATGCTGCATATGATTACATGCTAGGTATTTTCACACTTACACTCATATAAAAAGAGGCAGAAATCTTAAAAATGCACATAAGGAGGAGAGAGCTGCCTGGGGGTAGGAGATAATAAAGGCTATAGGGAAGCCTTAAGGAGATATCAACCAGACTTAAGAGTCCAAAGTGCTTTCCAGCACGAAGAACAATCACTATGTATTCCCTAAGCATTGTCCTCACTCTAACCACTATTATCCTCAGAACACTGTGTATTTCCAAAACCTACAAGGTGAGGGCCAAGAAGAGAAATCCTGACTCTCTCCATCTAACCTAAAGCAATGTTTACATTCCCCAGTTCTCCTACACCACATATACAGCCTCACCATCTCCTTGCACTCTTGAGCTCAGCAAAACAAAGAATGACAGGGTGACGACTAAAGTCTATTGTTTCCTGTGGTTTACATTTCTCTAAGCACTAAACTAGCTGGAGCTGTCACAGAAAGGCGCCTTGCAGGGATACATACCCTCAGCCGAGACAGGATCTGTCTTTCTGGAGTGCACTGTGACAGTTCCTGCTTTGGAAAGATCAGTTCCCGTCCTCGACACCTGCACTTCCACAAAGCCATCGCTCTCATCCACGTGGTAATCTGTGTTCCCAAAGTAGAAGACAGGGGCTGGGAAGCATAACACAGGGAGAAATGAAGTCAATAAAGACAGGCACATAGGAAGATTTAATCCATAATCATCTTTTAGCACTTTCACAACAGAATATTTGAATGTCTGATGTAACTACGGAGTTAAAGCTGTAATAGCTAGTGTACTCTGCAAGATTACCATTGATTACAGGAGAAATGGAGGGAATGTTTTAACTGAAACAACACCAGGTTGTCGACACTGTAATTAAACCCTTATACGACACTTTCTAACTTCCTGGAATGATGTTTTGTGGGATCTGTGCCTCTACTCTACATGAATTAAAAGACAAAAACAGTGTAAGGACACAGCTGAGGGTTTCCTGTTTTTTTCTCTGAATGAGAATAGTGAGCTGACTTTGATAGTGATGGGTCTGAAGAAGCAGACAGGAGGCTTGACAGGAGGTCTGGGGGATGTAGAGCTTGATGTGCCAGCCCGGGCCTGCCTGCCTGCAATTAGTGTTTCTATGAGCTGAGATTCCACTGCAGCCAAACTCACCCTCTGTTATTCTATTTAACCCGTTCGTAGCTGGGTTCCATTTAAACAATGTGTAACCTGTCAGGGTGTCTGTGAAACGGCTGCCTAAGGGCTTGGACCTCTGTATATGTTCCTTTTGGGAGGTGCAGTCAGCTACTGTGAGCACAGGTACAAAAAAAGATTATTTATGGACTTGAACTATAGAGAGTAAAGACCGGTCTCTGCAGTCATCAACTTTAAGAACTACCATCGCATCACAAAGAGATAATTTGTGAACTTAAACCACAGGGAATCTTGCCCAGCCAAAAGCTGAAACCAATCCAAAGTGGCAATTTTTTGCCATGAAATGTATACATTATCATTATTGATTAAACATTCTTATGACTAAAGGGAATGAGCTGCTGCTGAGCTGTAAAAAACCTTGCACTTCTGAGACCAACTTTGACCAAATAATGAATAAATTAAATGAATGGCAATGGCCATGGGCAGAGTTGTAGTTTCCATGACAATGCAACTTAAGCACCTACAAAGCGGTACTCAGCTGTTTCTCATCACACGGTGCAAGGCAAAGCACCGAGCAGGGATGTGCAACTGAGTGATAAATGCAAGGGACAAGAACAAATCCATACCTTAGCGACTGTGTGAAGATTATATTATCTAATGAAAGCAAACTACAAAAGCTGGAAAATATAAGATTATCCACGTAACTGTGTGTCAACAGAGCTGCCAGGCACAATTACTGATCAGAAAAAAACGGTTTATTATTTGACACCATATCATTATTCTCCTGTTATCTGAGCCTCAGACGATATTGCAGATATGTACCACCTTGGCAGTAACATCCCTATATTAGCATGATAAGACAAGTTCTAAAGGGAAATAGTCTTTGTGGTTCTCAGAGGAGTCATCAGTGTGGTTAAAATGCTATTTCCCCTAAATGCAAGCATAGGACAAAAACTTTTATGCTTTTAATCTGTCCTGAGAGCATGGCCAGGACAATGAGTGCCGCATGAAGAGGCTTCCACCTGCCAGGATTTCTCCCAACAGACAAACCAAACAAAGATGGCTTTGGCTGCCTGCACCGGGTCTCCAACAGGAGCGGTAATCAGATCTACTAGCCTGAGGTTGGCAGCCAGGGACCCTGGCCCTGTTGTACTAGTGTGGTAATCAGATAAGGTTTGTGCAGCAGACAAGCAGTGAGCTTCAAAGCGCTACGGGCCATTAACTGAAAGGTAAACCACTAGATAGTAAGCTCCGTCAAACCAGCCAGCAGAAGCCTCTAACACCACACAGGACATCCAAGATTTAGATGGAAAAGATCCAGATGTAAAGCCACTTATTATGTAAAAGGATATGAGGTGTAAACAATTTTATACATCCACAAAACAAAAGACTCACTGAGGTATTGGTTGAGGGTCATAATTACTTTTGTCATGATTGCAACATGCATATGGGTGCTTCCACGAAACTGGTCCCTGAAAACAGGACAGAGAACCTAAAAATTCAACCCAAATGTAGAATAATGTTATGAAGCGAGTTTGGAAGCACTTCAGGTCAATTTTAAAAAATAAATACTTACTGAGATAAAAGAGAGACTATTTTTCAGATAAAATGCATTTTTTATATTATTTTACGTTACTTTTAATACAAAAATCTGTATGTAACACGGTCAAAAGGACATGAAAATTACGCGCTGCTGTTTCTTTGAATATCTTTTTATTCTCTCACAGGTACATTTTGGGAATTGAACTCATTATGCAAGGCAGAGTGTTTCACAAAAATGACCGCTGTTGCAAAATCATTTGCAATTTATATGCGTTTGACTGGGCAGGTTCTGCATGTGACGCAAGTGGACACGATGGGTTACACACGAAACCTGGGATGAGATTACCAATTCATGAAAAACCTACATGTCTAGATTAGACAAAAAACACTAGGATCCTCAAATTTAACACAGTGTCTTTATAGTGATATATAAAACCCTTTCAAGCCATGTTCTCAAGGTCAAATCCACTGACACCTAGGTAGCCTTTCTTGTCCCAATTCTGGTCCCATTTTTGGCTCAAATATTTTATTAAAAATGCATTAATTTTGGGATGGCTCAGAACAAGAGTATGTATATTTTTTTGCATTTATCTGAGGTCATCATTAGGTACATCCTGGGTGGAAATATGTCTAAATTTCTCTCTTATTATTGGGTCTAAAAAGCTGGCAAAGTGTCAGATACCAAAATAAACCCAGTTTCATAGAAGCACCCATATACTGTTACGAATAAAAACAAATCCTTATATTATAGAATCCTATGTACAGTTATGTTTGTCAATTAATAATATAATATGGCAGAATAACGGAGCAAGAAAATGAAACAACTTTACAGTTGCATATGTGTGAACAAGAAAAGACATTGACATCCCTAAGGGGACTGTTACACTCCCACTGCCTGCTTGATTTCACTTGAACTTTGCATGACATTCCCACAGCGCTAAGTGGCTTCTATAATGGTGAGATTCAATTGAGCCCAGGCAAAACGCTCCTCTGCCCACTTTGTGTTCAAAAATCTATCCCCAGCAGTAAAAGCACACAAAAGCAAAAGCTGCATATTCAATCTGCAACCTTCATACACTGAGACTACAAAGACTGACAGAAATGTTTGATTTTACAAAACAGAATCTGGAAAGAGTGAGTGACTTGAGCTGATTAAAGTCAACATCTCTCCACTTAAGCACTTTGAACATCTGTTTATATCAGAATGAATGGAAATCCAGGTGATACGTAATGACAGGGTTTGTGGGTGCCCCCTTAATTCATCCCCCGTCCAGGATATACTGCACACGCACAGGATCCGCCCATCTTTAAAACAGCTCATAATCATACCTTCAAACTAGAGCAAAATTTACAGGCAACTGACACCAGACTATAAATACATGAGTCGAGTCCTGCTGTACAAGCATTCTCATGTCTTACGGCTTCAACCACCAAAACATTTTCCCGGATGCAGAGTCAATATCAAACAGCAATTACCTCTGCAAGAAAGGGCATGTTTCACACAATCCACTGCAGACAAAGACCAGAATGGAAACAGAACAGATAAGGACGTTTAGGTGCAGGGGTCTGCTATTGACAAAATTGGAGGTAATTTGAGGATAGCTGTTCATTAGCTACTGGAGCATTCAGGACAGATCCCAAACTTTACAGTTGTACACTGCATGCTAACTTGTATTTATACAAAGCAAAAGGTAGTCATATATTTTGTCCCCTGTAGATAGACTGTCCAAAAAAAAAGATTTTCAAGGGCAACAGCTCTGCGGTAAGTAACTGTGTGGTGAGAAAGGGACAGAAAAATAGCAGGCATTGTTTTTGGACTGAGTGCTTAGATTTCTCTCTATTAGCAAAAAAAAAAAAAAAAAAAGTGACCAAATATAACCTTGTGCAAACATCCACAAACAGTTTCCCACTAATTACCACAGTCCTTTTTATGTTTTTATGGACCTTGTCAATTTGTACCTCTGCTTGTTATTTACTGTTTTCTTCAAAACTGCATTCTATTGTCATTTGGATTTGGCTTTCCAGGCGTTTGTTGCCCTTCATTGTTTTTTAGATAGATTTTTGAGATCTGTTTATCTTCGAACACACACTTGTTTTTTTTTTTTTTTTTCTATTTTTCGTCCTATCCGGATTGTCTGCTTCTTCATACATTCATTTTCACATTTTCACAGATCCTCACCCCTCTCCCTGGGCACTGAGTATTGACTTACTGTGTTAAAATATTTGCTGGCCCAGACTCAAACTGTCCATCACTAATCTGCCCACTACTGAACAGAAAACTGTAAAAAAAAAAAAAAAAAAAAAAAAAAAAAAGCCGCTGGGATCAAAAGTGCGGCGAGCAGACTCTCAACACAACAGCTGGGAAGTGAACCTCACCGCACTGGATTTGACTAGCAAAAGAGAAACAGCAAAGAACTTCTATCAAAAGTTACACTAAACCTGAATTCTGATTTTATACACTCACAACTCAAACCTGCTAAATGTTCTAGAGTGAAAACGAACTCATCTGAGAAGTCTGGTTCCAAAACGAACTTCATGCAGATCTAATAAAAAAACTGAAAACTTTAGAGACCACCCAGTGGAATTTTGGTTGAGCAGCTTGTCTAGTCTCACTTGCCAACAAGGCTCTGAAATATCAGTTCTTATGCCATGCAAATGTCTGCTGTGCTTCATTCCAAACAAGCCGATTTTAATTACTTCCTCTCTGCTGGTGAAGGTGTGCTAATGAGAGAAATAAATGTCTTTTTTGCCTTCTTTTCTTAGGAGAGTGGTTATTAGTGGTGTGTAGTTCAGCTCATTTAGGTCTAGAAGGTGTAAATATTCTTTATTTAGATTCACACGAACTGTCAGATTAACATCAGACCCTTGGCAAACAATACCAACTCCACCTTTCTGCTTCATCTGTGCGGTTTCTTGCATGTGCTTGCACCTAGGTGGCCGAGAGTTTGTGTTTGCACAGAGCAGGAAATGCATACACCGGTGCCCTGTGGCTTCTAATTTCATCATATTGTGCTACCCTGGTTTGCTGGCTTGGAAAGGAGATATTTTGCTGACACGCATTTTTGCTGATACCAGTAGTGTGTAATTCTGAGAACAATCTGATCCCACAACCCGGCGTATCTGATGAAAGCCCTCCTGGGGAGCCCCGGCACAGACCTCTCACAGGCCGGGACAGGTGCTCGGCCAAGCACAGGCTCCCACTCCCACCCACCAGACAGCTACACCTACAAGACGGATGATCAAGATAGATATAATGCTCCCACTGGCCTCCTCTTCATATACTGCATACTGGGCTGGAATTAGATCAGGAACAGGGTTGTTACGGTTGATGACGATGACTAAAACCACATTGTGTTACGTGCAATAAAAATATGACTAACAGTAGTTTGTAAATCATATGAGGTCATTTTTCAGTTTCTTAAAATCAAAACTAAAAAACCTAAATACACTGTCGCCCATTAAGTGTTTTTTTTTTAGATGCATTCCTCTTTTTCAGATCAGATCAGATTCAATTCATAAATAGATGGCAACGAAATGTAGTATAGCATCTAGGCAGAAGGTTAATAGCAGCAAATGCAGGAAGTACAGAATATACAGTATTAAAAATATCTACACTCTGGGGCACCGAAGGGGGGGGGGGTTTAAACGTGACAAAGTCAGGGGGCCCAGCATTTGTGGGTATCCCATAGAACAGTGGAGAGGGTCCAGTGGATACAGGCTAGAAGTTGTGAAAATGTCCTGTAATATCAGCTGTATAAGAGAGGCATAGAAGTCGGGAAGTTTCAGTTTTGTTTTCATGCAAGCACAAGTGACATTATGTGTGCCCCCCCCATCCCACACACACACACACACACACACACACACGACAGATCGACAATATACTGAATTTTTTGAAAGGGCCCACAATGCTTAGCTTTCATGGGGCCCACAATTGGTAGCGGTGCCCCTGTCTACACTATATACAATGGGTGTAATATATTTGTATTATCTTTCCTATTCATCAGCAATTGACCAGGTTAAATGAGTACAAACTGAGTCCCAGTTACACTTTATCTATCAAGAAGAAAACACAGTATCACAATCATTTCAGGAGAAGAGGTAAAAATATTTTATTCCAACTTTAACAGTGTAAAAATGTGGCTGCATGGGGGTGCAGTGGTTAGCACTGTTACCCCACAGCTTCCTGTTTGGCATTTGTATGTAATGTAAACTAAAGTAAAGTTCACTTTTGCCCTATAGGGAAACTCAGCTTCTGCATTTAATCCAACCAAATACACACCAGGAGGAGCAGGCTGCAGGAGGGTACTGACAGGAGAATCAACCTAGCATAGGTGCTTTTTATGGAAACCTGGATAATCTAGAATCCTGCACGACACAGGGAGAACATTCAAACTCCACACAGAAAGGTTCTGGTCCAACTGGGGATTGAACTCCCCATATTATATTTCATCCGACACCAGCATCAGATCTCCAGTCTGAACACATTAACACCTTAACAAGTTAAAAGGCTCATATTTTTGCTAAACCTACTTTTATTAGTCTTTGGTTCATTTATTTGTGTATTTGGACCCTAATAGTTCATACAGTTTGAATTTGAACTCTCCAGGTGCTGCAAAGTTAGCTTTATATTAATTTCGGCAAAAATCAAGTGGATTTCCACAACCCGTTTTAATTCTTGTTTAATTTGATATGTTTATAACTAGTTACGTCTCGACATTTGCACATATAAGGTCAAGACTTCCAACGAATATTTCTCAGAGTACGACATATATGTTTGTCGGCAGCAGCGGTTGTAGTAAAAACTGAAAATACGTCCAAACTTCGAGCCAATTACCTAAAATGTTCAGTTGTTGGCTGAATGGGACAGAGCAGCACAGCCAACAACCTGGAGAGTGAAGTAGCTCATTTGCATTTAAAGGGCCAGCGCTCAAAATTACCTTTTTCCTGTCATTACTCAGAAATAGGGTTGAAGATTGACCTATGGAGTTGAATTAATGAAGAATTCAGACCCAAACAGAGCATTTACAGTTTATGTGGACCACAGGGAAATGTTTTAAAATGCATAATTCCATTTAAAAAAAAGCTAAATATCACTTCTTTAAATGTCCCGCATTTATAGATGAATGTGAAAATTAATGGTTTGTCTCTATATGTCAGTCTTGCAATCAGAGGATTAAGTGGTTAGTGAGAATGAATTAATAAAAGCTAAAGAAAATAAAAATCAAAGAAAAAGCACGTATGCACTCATCAAACTAAAACTCGAGTGAAATCAAAAACCAAACTCTGAGACTCAAAAATAAAAACCAAGGAAAAATTAAGATCCTTAATAAGTCTGGTTAAAAAAACAGGGATTACAGACTTAACTTTAATACATGGGAGAGAAAGCGTATTAGAAATTGGGATGAGCCTCCTACTGCCTTTCAACTCTTCCAGGCAGAAGTCTGGTCTTCTGCCTGCCTCAGAGCTATTTACCATTTACTTCACCATCACTGCACAACACATTTCATTATCACCTCTTTACACCATCTTATTTCTCCTCACTCTTCACGTTCCATTTATTCAGCGAACGCCAGCAACCTAAACACCTCCAGGATCCCATCCAAATCATACTTCAGAGGTGATGCTGAGCCAAATTTACACATATTGAGTGTGTATGTATGTGTCTGTGTGTGTGTGTGTGTGTGGTTTGTTGTCATGCACACAATCTGATGCCAGGCGCTATGATTATAATAGGGAACCAAGTTGTCGGACAATAGCCCTGGGCACTGTTTCTCCCCATGTCACATTGAAAGTCGGCAACAGTAAAAATCAGAATTTGAGAATAACAATAAGACACGCACAAAGGATGTTCCCACAAAAGGAAGCCGCTCTGTTCCAACCCCTACCACCATGGTAATAGATGCACCCTTGTGAGTTTTGGGGCTATGTGACGACTGATAAGAAGATTCTGATTGTGACTCCGCAACCTTAATGAAGCCAGAAACTACGAAGGCATTATTACTGCTAAGATAATGTGGAAATAAACCTGCTGCTGCTGGTTTTCAGTTTATTAATGCCATAATGCACTGAGCTTTCCATTTCCCTGCCTCTGCATCATAATGCACAGAGGACCTCTGATGCAGACAAGGAAATGTCAGATATGTTCAAATCAGTACAGCAAAAACATTTCTTACTTTATGTTATGGTGAATGTACTTTTCAGGCTACAAAAAAAAAAAAAAAAGGATAACTCAGCCAAGTTGGTGGTGTTGTTGTTTATAAAATTTTGAGATAAGACAGCATTCTGCCTGATTTTCTATGGAGCAGAGGCAATCATAAAATTGAGTTTCTCTTTTCTCGACACAGTTCTGTGAATAAACCGTAATGCATAAACATGAACATGCTTCTTCTCAGTAACAAGCCGGTTCCCTACTTTATTTGGAATAAGCACAAATATGTACTTCTCCCTAAATTATTTGCCCTTTATATAAATGATTTGGTCCAAGAAATTAAACAGACCAACCTCTGTATTTTAATCCATTTTATGAGCATTTTGCTGTCCACAGATGATACTGTGTTACTTGCAGTGAAATATATTAATTCCCAAAATTGCTGACTTTATGGAGCTGTAAATGGAGATTGACTATTATAACACAGATTATACATTTTAGAAAATATACGGATGTTGCAGAGGGAATTAAATTATTGGCAGAAGATGGAAGGAGAATGGGATGTGTGATGAATAAAGTGAAACTCTTACCTGACCTTAGAATCTTTAACCTTCACAAAACTTTCAAATTCATTGGTAAGGTTCAATTTCATTTTATGCTGCAGGAGTTTCGAAGGTTGCCCATGACAATAATGCTGTACAGAATCAAACTATGAGATGGCTTCTTGGGGTGCATAAATTTACTGCTAAGCAAGCTGTCTGTTGAAGGTGAGGCGGGATGGGAGCCATGTCTTGTAAAACAAAGAGGTGAAATGATGAGATTGCTGAAACGCTTTGTTCAGTTGCCAGTGAAAATACTGACCAAAAGATCTTTAACTGGGACTGTGCCCACAATTATGCCTGGATATGAGAGGCTGCTAGAGGATTTTTAACACCATGTTCAGTAATATTTTACTGTAAAATACAAATACTTTAAAACAAAATATATTAAAGATCTATAAAGAAGAGATTATAACTGAAAAGGCATTAAATTAATGAAGTGGCTACTGCCACTGTACTGTGGGACCACTTTCTCATTTGTCTATTACCACAGAGCCAAGCAGCGTCCTCTTTCTATCATGTGTAGACTGGTAACCTGTTCCCCTGCTGCTACAGCACTGTGGCAATAAGCATCGAACATGCCATGTGTCTATCCAGTTACAGGAAAAGGCTAGGGGACCAGTTACTGGAAGCTGGTTTGTGCGCCTATTCACACTTTCAGTTTCAGCAGCAAGTAAACAACATGAAATGTGGCGACTGTTTTGCCTCATATGAGGAATTTGCTCGGGTTTTTGATGAATATAAATCAGCCACTGGGACAACGTTCAGAGAATCATTTGATTTGCTCTGTGGCAATAGACAAACCAATATTTCTTGCCACAGTACTGTGGCAGTAGCCATTGCCGAAAATTACAGAACCATACATAAAATGAATCATGACCGAAAGAATGAGGTTGCGGTTAAAAGCAGCTGAAATGAGTTTACTTTGCAGGGTGGCCGGGCTCAGCCTTAGAGATAGGGTGAGGAGCTCAGACATCCGGGAGTAGAGCCGCTGCTCCTCCATGTCGAGAGGAGCCAGTTGAGGTGGTTCGGGCATCTAGTGAGGATCAGAGGTGGATAATCCCAGGTTCATCAAGTCAAAATCCTAGCATGAATTGGTTCCAACCTGTTCACTGAACCAGACCATTTTGAAAAGCACAAGTCCTCATCCAGGTAGATGGAGAATTAGTGGAATCACCTGTGCTAAGTGAACAGGTTGGAACCAATACATGGTAGGACTTTGACTTGATGAACCTGGGATTACCCACCTCTGGTAAGGATGCCTCCTGGACGCCTCCCTGGGGAGGTGCTTCGGGCATGTCCATTCGGGAGGAGACCTCGGGGCCAACCCAAGATCACGCTGGAGGGATTATATATCTGGGAACACCTCGGAAGAGCTGGTGGAAGTGGCTGGGGAGAGGGCTGTCTGGGCTTCTTTGCTGAGGCTGCTGCCCCCGTGAGCCAGACCCCAGTAAGTGGATGAAGATGGTACAGTACGGTATAGAAAATTTAATCTGAAGAGAAAACGATGGTAATCGGATACAAACCCATCCCTGCAACGATTGTGTATCCTTTGATTTTTATTTTGTTGAGGTTGAAATTTACTTGATATACTGTTGCTCTTTACAGTGATTTAAGGAATGATTTGGTTGAAAATGTTAAAATTCTAACTTTTGCTTTTCTAATACTATAAGTTGATTGGGCTTTTTTAATGTGGAAACTTTTATTTTGGTAGGATTTATAGCAGATGCTTAGAAAATGAGATAGAGGTCACAACATCCAACAAATCAAGACACACAATATGGATAAAAATATGGAGACGTACACACACGCCTCAAGCTTGAAATATTTTCAAGGTAAAAATGTTCATGGCAGTCATTGTAAATAATTAAACATCAAATCAATATTTCTTTTAAGTTTAAAGGCTGATTTTTCTTTCTGAATGAGAGTTGAAGAAACCAGATGGTTAGTTGTGGTTTATGATTATTTATGATTAGATCGTGACGCATATTTCAGTTACGTAGTGGTAGGATATTTAAAACAATTATAATGATATATGTTAAAAAAGAAAAAAAAGAGAGTAAAAAGAGTTAATACAAATCCTGAATCATTTCGTAAGTGTAGACACATAGACAACATAAACAAAATTAACCCTCCAGATGAACGAAAAATTTTTATTCAAATTATATATATCACAATCTAAATTTATTTTACATTTGTCAATATTATTTCATATCCCTGCCCCTGCTAGTGTTGAAACACATGTATTCAGTATGTCATTTTACTTTCATCCACAGGTATATTTAACAGATTACCTAACAGATCTGAAAATATTGACTTTTTTGGCTCCAAAACATGGTTTAATTTCATAATGTTCATAAAACATGCAGATGTTTACATGAGCACAACAAACAACAAATATCAGATGAAGTGAGTCCTACTGTTTTTATCCACTTTTAATTTTAATATTTACTTAATGAGCAGGAAAGGCCTTGTATGTTCAACTGAATCACACCACCGTGTCCTTTTCCTAAGAGTCATCATCATATCTGACAATGATCACACAGGGAATTTGGATTCTTCTGAGAAGGAACATGATTGTGTGACATTGACAGTGAAATAGGCCTGGCTTGTTTTTGTACGGAAAATGACCTAAATCTCTTATGGTGGCTCTATTCTGTGATTTATAGAGCATAGAATATGACTTTGTAGATATTTCATTCATTTTATGGGTATTTATTAATAGCCAATTAAAAAAAAAAAAAAAAAAAGAAAGAAGAAAACTACTTAAATATGATAAGTGTTCTAATAATTTTGGTCAGCACTGTTTGTGAATTGATATGAAATGCCTTTATTTAGAATTTGTGGATGATATGGTTTACATTACAAGGCTAAAAATATGTTCCCATCTTAATTTAACGAAGCGAACAGTTAAAATCATTTAAGTGCAGTGATTAACCCTCACAGACCTACTGATCCAAAGTGTTCAATAACTTTTGATCAACTAATCTTAAAATTAGCGCTGTCAAATGATTACAGTTTTTAATCAGATTGATCACAGGGTTGCTGTGGATTAATTTCGATTAATCACAATTAAATATTATTTATTTTTAATCTGTATTAATTGAGTTTCATTTTGCATGAGCAAACACACTCAAGAAAGAAGGGAATATATATGCACTTAACGTTGTCGCAAGTTGGGCGACACATTAGCCAAAGTGCTAGTAGCATCTGCAGAGTGTGTATAATACTAGTCGGCTGTTCCGTCTTGTTTTTTTTTTGTCCTCATATTTCCATCCAGAGGCCAACGTGCTGTTTAGCGTCGTCCATCTTTATGGGTTGGTTCTGCTGCCTGTCACTACAGGATCAACTGCCCATTTGCACATGCGTAACAGTAACTCTAGTTGGACAAACTGCCCGAAATACGTTGCCAGAGGCATTCAGAGTCATTCTGCGCTGCAGATGGGTTATTTACATTCAAATTTTTAATCACATTAATCATGATGATGGATTTATCCACGTTAATATGTTAATTTTCACAGCCCTAGTTAAATTATATCATAAAATAATACACCAAATAGAGTACCGACTAATGCATTTAAATCATTCAGGTATAATGCAGTCTGCCAGCTTTGCATCAGATATGAAGTTTATAAGGTCCATAGTTTTCAAGGAAACACCAAAGTTTTCTGCAACATTTATTGTTAAAGTTAATGATTGATTGAAATGATTAAATTAATGAATTATGAATTATTCACCAATAAAATCCAAAATGTCAGTAGATGTACTCGCTGATACATTTTGCTGAAAAAAAAAATCATTTTTGCTTCAGTATTCACTGTTTTGACATAATGACCTTTGAATTTAGTCAGAGCTTTTGTGAACATCTACCTGGTCAGTAAATTAAAAATATGAAAATAAAAGATTTTTACTGAAAGAAAATGCTCCTTGTTATAAATCTCTTAGGAAAGATTAAATATAGAGGAAAATTCATTCAGAAATTGCAACAAAAACATTTCAAGGTCTCTAGGGGTTAATACAGTATCTTTCAGCCGCAATAGGTTCTATCCACTCTTAAGTAGCTTCTTATTTTGAAAGAGCATAAAGATCGGACTGTATTTCAATGAAAAAAGGTCATGAGGCAGATGAAGTGATTACCCATCATGCCTTGTGCCTACAGTACAAGCCTGCGGGGGCAGTGATTTGATCTGGGGTTGATTCAGTTGGTCAAGTCTAGGTTTAGCGATGTTATGCATCCAAAAAATGATGGAAACACATGTGACATCACATAAGCTTACAGAAACAATGTTACAGTGAATTTGTGACATAATCAAAGCTAAAGGGTAAATACTAGAGTGTGGGTGTCTTTTTGTCCACCAAGTATCCTGTATGCGATGGGCAGAAAGGTGCAGGACCCTCAAAAACACAATCAAGAAATGAATAAATTAAAAAAACAGCAAAGCAAGTACTATTAGAAGAATTATTTGCATATTTTTTCCACTATCCGCTCCTACTTCAGCTATGCACAGTCTTTTGCAACTTTTTACACCCTTTCAGTTAAGTGATAACTAGTGGATGAGTGAATCAATACTATCTGAAATAAGTGAATACTCTGAGGGTTGTACAATCACGCACAGGTTTTTATCATACAGAGTCTGAGCAGTTCATAAAGACTGTGACCCTAACTGGAAACATAAGAATAGTAGCAAAACGCTGGGTGACACAGGTGAAAAGACTATTGTACATCCTATTAAAAACATCCGTGTCTCAGCAGTTGTCGAGGCAGTCTAGAGTCAATACTCGGCAGCAGCAGAGGTCAAAAGCCTCTGTGCTTATTCTCAGGTTACACCGGACACTGCTGGAGTGAGAAAACATTCAAGCCACGTAAACCTCTTCCTTCCCCTAGCAAGTCAAACAAATCCACTTTAAGTGTATCTACTTCAGGTCTCACAGCAATAGAAGGAGAATATCATTAGTTCCGCAGCCTGCAAAAGCCTCGAACACAAGACCTCTTAACCACATCTTCACAGACAGATGATGCGTGTCTTTAGCAATTATTTTAGCCAGGAATGAAAAAAAAAAAAGAAACAAAAAAACAAAACAATTTTACATCTTAAATTATTCTATTCCAGGAGATCTGAAACACTGAATATATTCATGTAATTAAGGCACAAAAGGTTGGCGTTATTTTTGCAGTTATTTCAGCAAAAGTGCAAAAAGCAGGTCAAGTATCACAAAAGCGGTACATCATTTGTTTCAGAATGGGCTGTCAGTAGCTATTAGGAAAAACAAAATAAAACACAGACTACAAATACAAAGGCAGAATGCAGTATCTGCTATCCAGCTGCAGGGGACTAGAAGTGTGCATTGGCAAAAATCTGGCGATCCAATACAAATCACAATACTAGAATCACAATACAATATATCACGATATATCATGATACTACTAACAAGGCACTTTTTTTTGTTTTGTTTCTTGTTTTAAAAAAAATAAATTCCTGGAAGAAATGAATTACACCAGAAATACGCACAAATACTACACACATTTTTATTTGATCAGAACAGGATCTAATGCTATATCATAAAAGTTTCCTCTGTAAAAACTTAAAACTTAGTGTATGTTTTACAGACTCTATAGTTTAAGATCCTACTCAAATGTTCATATTCTATTAGTTCCTAACTAACATCAAAACATTATTTTTGTACAATCCCAACAAAGAAAATAACATCTGCCTCTCTCTGACAGTAAAAAAATGCTTTTAGGATGCTTCAAATAACCATTATTTAATAAAACAGTGTTAAGAATAATAATAATAAATAAAATATAAATAAAATATAAACAAAACAAAAAAGAACATCTGCCACATCTGCATTTGAATAAATACCTAAAAAATATCGATGCAGTATTTTTTAATATCGATACAGTATCGTGAAATGAAATATCGCGATATATTACAAAACCGCTACAGGTGACAATGTCTTTAAATACCTGAGATACACAAGACGCAACTTTTTCTTGCACAGTATTTTAAAAGAATTCAACCTGAAGTCTATGACAATCTCACTATTAAATACTGTGAAATGGAGCAAGTTTTGGAACAGAGAGCCATTTCAGCAATTAGAACAGTTGAGATCCTCTATGAACTTCACTTACAAGCAAAAATTAGGCTTCTCCCAATGGTCATAATTTTCTACTACTTATACCAAGTAATTAGATAACAGAATGCTGAGTTGAATGTTGCATCATTACCCCAATTATGTAGCTTCAAATCAGTTTTGATTCAAGGAAAAAGGGACTGCCTGCTCGCAATCAGAGTCTTACTTCACAGCAGTGCTTCCGGAGATTGTTAGAGCGATAGGGAACTGAGGAATGGCTGTCAGGTGTGGGGAAACAAAGAGGGTTCAGGAAGATATGGGAAACTATCAGCCCTCCAGTCTAAGCCTGCAGATATGAGATAAAGGCTTCGCCTACAGTAAAGGGGGTGTGCAGACTCAAATGCTTTCTCTCCGAGACACTGGCAGACAAGCACAAACACACAAGAAAAAAAAAAAAAAATCTAACACTCCTCTCACATGCACGCTAGCAGGTTCGCTATGTGTCTTCCCACCTTCTTACCTCTGAGAATGTGTAACACTAGACCAGTTCATCCAGAAGAATAATACAGTAAGTTTATAATCACATCTATATTAAGTGTTGCATTCATTAACAGCTCTAACTACACCAGATAAAAGCATCTCTATCCACAAAACAAACTGACATTGACCTTTCTTCTGATAGAAATCACAAGTGGAAACAACATATAAACTAGCCACTGAAACAAAAAGTGTTAGAAAGTAATTATGTAGATTTATTCCTGTACTGTGTGTGTCCGTACAATTTTTCTACTTTCGGGTATTTCCATTTTATGCCGCTTTATATTTCTACATCAGTACATTTCAGGAGGAAATATACGCTCACACTACATTTATGTCAGTATTCACTGGATAGACAATGGAACACACACTGAAAATGCCCTGTATGCATGTAAGTTTACACCAGGGGTTTCCAGCCTGTCTTCTGATGTCTTAAAAATGTCGATCTCTTATGTGTCTGAGAGCTGTAATAGCGATTTTTTTTCTCTCTAAATTTCCTTTCAGTAAATCTTCACCCATGTATCTCACCAGATGATGAGCACAAAATCCAAGGACTGCAAACGTGTTTGTGTCTCAGAACCTCTCCCATTAATCATGCCTCAAATTTTACACAATTTCTTTTTAGTACCACCTTCTAACCTTTTATTGTTCCTGTCCAAACTCCCATAAAATTTACAATGACATAATTGTTTTATTATCTAAAACAGTGCATTTTCTCAGTTTACACCAACATTTGATATCTTTTCTATTTATGTTCTACTGTGAATAAAATATGGGTATTTGAGATTTCCAAATCACTGTGTTCCATTTTTATTTACATTTTGAAAAGCACCTTGACTTATTTCTTATTTGGAAATAGACTAGACTAGACTAGACTAGACTAGACTAGACTAGAATGGACTAGACTAGAATGGACTAGAATAGAATAGAATAGAATAGAATAGAATTCCTTTAATGCAACTAAATAGTAAAAAAAATATGAATAAAATACAATAGAGTAGAATAGAGTAGAGTAGAGTAGAATAGAATAGAGTACCTTTATAGTGACTGAACTGTTAAAAAAAAATTGCTGTAGTGATGGAATTGTTTAAAAAATGAAGCAAAATATATAGAGTTGAGTAGGGTAGAGTAGAGTAGCTTATTGTTAAAAAAAAAGCACCAAAACAATAGATATAGAGTAGAACTGAATCAAATCAAATAGAACTGAATAGAATAGCTTTATAGTGATGGAATTGTTTTTAAAAAAATGCAACAAAACAATAGAAATAGAATAGAATAGAATAGAATACCTTTATAACAACTGAATTGTTAAAAATAGGAATACAATAGAATAGAATATTGTTATAGTGATGTAATTGTTTAAAAAATGAAGCAAAACAAAAGATATAGAGTAGAGTAGAGTAGAGTAGCTTTATAGTGATGGAATTGTTAAAAAAAACATAACAAAATAGGAAAAGAATAGAATAGAATAGAATAGAATAGAATAGAATAGAATACCTTTACTGTTACTAGACTGCTGGATTGTTAAAAATATAAAATCAAATTCAAAGATTCAATTCAATAAATTTGGAAGTTCAGTTAAACTTAAAAATGTTTATGATGAAAGAATTTTAAGTGCAGCTCAGTATTTTTTACATCGCTGCAGTGATAGTTTTTGTAAGCGATCTGAAAATGTCTTTCACCGCTGCACTGAATACCACAAAGGGATTAAAATACAGCCCTTTTAAGCCCTTGACATTATACTGTGTTTCGTTTCACAATCCTGATCTGTGAAATGTCATCTTACCGTCATCCATATCAGGGACAATTGTGATTTTGGCTGTGGGAAACTCTGAGCCCAGACGGCCCCCCATGGGCATGCTGAGGGTGACATTGAAGCTTTCCTCGTCTTCATACAGAGAGTCATCAATGATCACAATGCGACAGGATTTCTCCACTTCTCCCTTGTCGAAACGCAGGATGCTGTGATGGTCCTCAGGCCTGGAGATGTAATCAGAGTAGGACAGCACCGTGGTGGGGACTGTGCCTGTGGCTGAAACTGAACGACAGAAAATAGGATTACAGACGGGGCTGTAAATGATCCAAAACACCATCATACTGTATGTGTTTTCCCCCACATATAGTTCAAAACAAGGAGAGGATTTTCTTTATTCATACTTAAAGACTACAAAAACAAGCCACAGGTAGACATTTTAACCCTTTAAATTACACCGGCGCTGCATTTCGCACTTTACAGCATTCAAATTACTCTAACTCCTGAACCGTTTGTGCTATCCACGAAATTCAAATGGCATCGGAAAGCTGAGATTCTGAGCTTCCCCACACTAGTGCTGCAACAACGAAGCGATAAATTAATTTTTAAAAGAGTTGGCAATGAATTCGGCAGTCGATTTGTTGTGTTTTGAGAATGTTAGTATTGAGGCATGCATCGCACGCTGAGTAGTGCAACAGAGGAAAACACAGAGGCTTTGGCTGTCGGGCCAGATTATTAAAGCTAGGTTTACTGTATGTTTGCGGTGACCACGGCAGCCCCGTTTGGTCGAAACGTAGTGCGCCGTTTATGTAACAAAACTTAAATATGAAATAAAAATGACCAAAATCCCACAGTGCAGTACGTTTCGGCCAAATAGCGCTGCTGTGGTCACCAGGAACATCATGTAAACCTAGCTTAAGATAGCCTACACGTCATGATTACTTTGGCCCACTAGCTAGTTATTAGATACTATTGTCATAATTAATACGTTTTCATCCATCTCCGTTTATCAGGCCACCAGACTAATGTTACCTATCATTGACTGGAACTAATACATGCAGCGCTAGTTTGATAGCCTATAACCGGAGCTGGTTGAAGACTATATCTTACTTCTATACCCAAAGCTATTGAGGGGATGTAATCATAGTGACTTGTCTGCAGCCTATATTGCCTATCCAATGAATTGATTAGTTATTAAAATAATCTACAAATTAATCAATTATTAAAATCATTGTGAGTTGCAGCCCTATCCAACACTATATAAAACTTTACAGCAGCAATGTGAGACTATTACAAATAGAAAAAACTGTTTCAGAGACTTCCACACAGGCTAAAAAATATGACGCCATAATATGGATACTGAATGTTCAAGACCAAAAAGCATGTTGGAGCAGATGTAAAATAGTTGAAAGTTTATTTTTGCAATCTCAAAAAGTTTCGTTTTGGACATTTACAGTTGTATCTTAAAATAAATATGCTAAAAATTTCAAGTCAATTTTTTCTTTTCTAAAACACACTGTTTTAAACATTTATTATTTATAATAATGATAATTAATGACCAGATATTGAAAGTTTAGTTCTTCCTGAAAACAAAGGTGCAAAATATTTGGCAAAAAAGACATTTTCTGACACTTTCATTGTAAAGAAAACATAAAGATACCTGGGAGGCCTGTTGTAATGGCAGTCTTGAAAGAGTTAAACCAATTTTTTTAATGAAATTTTGTTCGATTTCTACATCAAAACTTCAAAAAAACAAGCTTTTTAAATGGGGAGGACACACTATCACTCTGGACTGCATTAAAAAGAAACATTTTCCTCCAACATCCATCCATGCTCGGTAATTTTCTTCGTATGTCTGATTCTATTTGAGAAGCTTTCATTACAGGCCAGTTGAACCACTATCACTGGTTCAGTGTTGTAAAGCAGATCAGCATATGTGTTTCATTTGTCTGATAAATTGATTTGCTGTCACCTTGCACCTACTTTTGATGTGCAAGCAGGAAAATATTTCAAAGACTAAGCACAGTTATTGGATTCCAATAACGAGAGGAAGATGAGTAATAAATGTTTATCTGTGGGAGAGGATGGAAAAGCAAATTCACACTAACTTAATCACATCTCACTGATTGTCATGGGAATCATCAT
>JAPQRP010000006.1:30965447-30977407 GCA_037367295.1 Apogon hyalosoma | reverse complement strand
ATTCCTGAAAGTAAATATAATATACCCCTTTAACTTTATTTAACCCATATTTTTTGTGTTACCTTGCTGGGTGTAGCAGATAACCATAAGCTCCTGACTGACATCTCCACTCCTGCGAACAGGAATAAGCAGCTCCCCAATGTCCTCCTCAATGTTGTACACAGCAGAGGGGATGAACACCATTGATTCTGTGCATAAAGAAAAACAAAGACACATCAGATCATTACCTGAACATATTGGGTTAAACTTATTTGACTTTTAATGCATGGGAATTTCTTGTGCACAGTTGTTTTTCTGGCATAACAGGTGACAAATTGAATCCGAAGTGAAGTGAACCGTATGATTAGAGATAAGAACCTAGAAAAGCTTCAGAACATCAAATCGTATGTGACAGTTTGCATCAAAGAGCCCTGATGTGCAGGCAGAGGGGTTTACACGGAGGCCAATGACAGCACTCATTACAGCTTTGGTGATGGCGCTTCAGTCATCTTTTATCTAAAACCACCATCTAGCATTTATTCACATTCCAAATGTTCTGTGTTTTAGTCAGTGCTGATGCACAGCATAAGGGAAAGACAGCTCTGGCAAGAGATACAGACAGATATGCAAAGTGCTTCCTGTACAAATAATATCACTTGTGAAATCAAGAATCCTTTAGAGATCTTTTCTCAAACACAGGATAGGGATAAGAAGTGGGCTGAAAACCTCCTATTATAGCAAGATTTGTAACAATCCTATGATATATGAATTCATTTTCCTTACTAACAAACACTGCTTGACCAAAAAAAGTCCCAAAAACTGATATTTCATTGGACCGTCTTTAGCTTTAATTATTTTGATGAGCTTATGGCAGTGGTTCCCAACCTTTTTTGGCTTGTGCCCCATTTTAACATGACAAATTTCTGGTGACCCCAGACATTCAAAACTGAGATCATTTTCTCTTGGAGATGTCTTAGCAGGGCCAGGCGGGTGAAGAAATCCTTCCATTCTCTGTTCTGTCCGGTTTTGTGACTGCGGCTGTGTCCGGGCAGGTTGAAGAGTAGTAACACATGCGGTCACATGATCCGGTCAATCAGGATATGCCCTCTCAGATATTATATGCTGCATTTGATCTGAAAATTGATTTTTATTAAGAAAAGTGTGTGGTATTTTAATCATAATTAAATATATATTGAATCATAAAAAATATATTTATTAGTAATTTATTTTATTTTATTTTATTTTATTTTTTTATCAATTGCTAGAAATTTCAGGCGACCCCATTTGAATTCCACGTGGGGTCGCGACCCCAAGGTTGAAAAACACTGGCTTATGCGATGTGACATGGCATTACTGACTGTGGCTACCTGATCTGCATACCGACCCGATTTGCACCGCACATGCGCAATATGGTCGGCCATCATGGCCACAAAACTATGGCAACTCCATTTGGACAAAACCGTTTTGCGGACCTCACGTGATTTGCATCTTTTTTTTTTTAAAGAAACTTTATTAACAACATTTAAATTTATGAATACAAATACAGATCTCTGATCCACAAATCAGGTAGCCACAGTCCAGCCGTCACACACTTATTCAGTCAAAATGAAGGATTTCACCTCTTACAGGAACTGAAATCCTACATTTGTATCTGTACACTTCTCTGTATATCAGTGCACCTGTGCATGTCTCCTCTCTAGGCTGTACAGGCAGGTTATATCTGTTCATTTTCTGTACATAGGTAAACATCTTTTTCCATAAATGTATACATTTGTACATTGTACACACTGGACAGCACATTCCCTATTCTATATTTTGTACATACTCCCCTACATCCTATATTATATTATATCCTTTTATTATCCTCTAATTTCTATTATTCTATCCTTTTAGTGTTCCTAGTTCTCTGTAAGACTACTTTCTCAGTGTTGATCTTTGTATATCATGCTATTACAAAAGAATTTCCCAAGTTTAGGATCAGGAGAGTATGTCTAAATAAATTTGAATGTTGTTAATAAAAGGTTTGTTTTTTTAAGACGCAAATCGGGTAAGGTCCGAAAACTGTTTTGTCCAAATGGAGTTGCCGTAGTTTTGTGGCCATGATGGCCGACCGTATTGCGCTTGTGTGGTGCAAATTGGGTCGGTGTGCAGATTGGGTAGCCACATCGAACCTAAACCTGATCATATGAAGCAACCCCAGAGCAGAACACTGCACCCACAGACTTGTACTGTAGGTCCCAGGCATGATGGGTAATCACTTCATATTCCTCTCTTCTCATCCTGATGCGTCCATCACTCTGGAACAGGGTCAGTCTGGACTCATCAGATCACGTGACCTTTCCCCATTGAAACACAGTCCAGTCTTTATGCTCTATTTAAACCAATGTTTGTTTAAGAAATTAGAAGTTACTCATTGCATCAGTTAGAGTTAATCAGTGTGTTTCTGCGCTCAATCATTGCATTAATGATCCAGTGGAAATCCATTACATATTTGCTTATTTAAATCCAGGTGGGGATGTATGTTTTGTTTTGGGGTTTTTTTGGCCAGGCTTTGTTTAAGACTAGTTTTTTTCTGCTTGTGTGTTCAGTGCGATCGTACTCTTTCTGAGGTTACAAAGTGTGACCTCTGTGATTGCATCACTCTCAGTCATCTGCATGATGTTAAAGTGAAAACCCAAGAAAGACCATCACAGCCACATAAAATGTAGAGGAGCAGCATCAACTTGGACAGACATGTCCATTTAGAGCTCACTCAGTATAGGGCAACAGCCTTATTGTAATTATTTCCATAATCATGATAACCTCCATTTACTGATAAGAAAACAGCCAGATTAAACTAATAGCGATATCATATTTCAGTCACTTCTCTACATTTCTTTATCTCATTGCACTTCCTTCATCTCAAAGCACTATCTTTTATTGGTCTGTTATTATGAGTAATTTCTTTGTATATTTCAGGCTTTACAAGTTATTTATATTTACAAAGCCTAAAATGCAAAATGAGTGTTCACTGCCAATAAACCACTCTTCTTCATTCAGTATACTGTGCATAAATAAACTATTTTTTAGGCTATTCTACACTAGGGGTGTGAAATGAACAAAAAAAAAGACAAGTAATTCTGACAGTGTAAGTCAGTCCTGGTGCATCTTTGTTCGTATCTGAATTGTCTGTTTCATTTGTCTGTTGGTTTGCGACTGTGTGTTGCTGCTTCGCTAACACCTTGTCAGTGCTGGAAAAAGTCACTGGTATTATCTCCCTGGCTGTGACTGACTCTAATATGGATTAGGAAGCAATGAAGTGCATTTATTTGACACTGTTTTGACAGTGGAAGAGTCACTATGATACGTGAATGTTATGCAAATTCCTTTGGATCGCAAGCTGAAAAAGTTTGGAAGCCTGTGCTTTAGAGATGATAAATTGTCCAGATCTGCATCACACATACTTAGTTTCATTTAAGACGTTGGCTGTTAATTGCCTGCATAGAGTGTTTAGAATAAACCACTGTGTTAATTCTGTTTGCAACTAGAAAACATTTTATACACCAGTTTTACTATCAGCTCTCATCTCCTTGTCTCCCTTCTTCCATACACTTTGTTTGACATTCCATAAGACAATACGCTTGAAATGCTTGAGCCATGAAAGCCACAAAGCTTTGTGTTCGTCTCTGTGTGAATCATGGTCGCCCACATTAACAAGGTGCCAGGAGGTCAACAGGACTTGACCTTTCCTTTCCCATGTTGAGGACCATCCAAACAATTGGCTATTGGATAATGTAGCCTCTCTGCAGATCACTTGTTTCTAATATCCGGGTTTTTCCATCCTGAGACACTTCAGTGTTGTTAAAAAAGTATATTTTCACTGTTTCATGGCGACCAACACGAGACCAATATCTTTCTCTGCCTACAGAGACAAAGAAATACATTTTTAAAAATCTTCAGAATGTGTTGACCTTGTGAAATCATAAACATTGTGTCATGATATGATAACAGGTATATGACTGTACACACATTTGTTAAGGGAAAAGCGAGAAAAAAAAACCAAAACAAAGCTGGATTTAATATCTTGCAGAGAGCTGAAAACTATCTGCCAGTTCTGCTGATTTCCCATCAGGGACTAATGTTTTGTACAACAAAGTTCTAGACATGTTAATTAGGTTAAACTATTGACAGCATATTTTTACCCTTAACCCAGTGAAGCCCTCAGTGGCAGAAGCCTTATCCATATTTATATTCCTGTCCCCAATCTCAACTTTTCTTCAGGCAAACTGTTTTTTGAACTAGTGCTCACACTGCTTTGTTCTAGTAGCTTTTCTCCCATATTTTTATTATGATAATTTCAGGGGGTCAATGTGGTTATCTCCATGTCCAATCGACCTTTATCTAAACTTCTGGAAGGAAAATACTGAGGGAGAATGTTTTAAATATTATGTGTATTTTGATGTCCTACAGAGATACACACTGAAGGACTCTTGAACCTAAAATAAACTATGCCAACTTCTCTGCAAAGGAGTATTCTCCTATATTCTGTTACAATGACTTGTTAAATCTAGTCGCCTTTTTTTTTTTTTTTGGCTACCATTTTGTCTACCTTGCATTTGTGATTTTTCTTCTCTGACAGAAAAGGGGCATGTGCTGGGATATGCTGCTGACAATCAATTAGGCCATCTTGGTAAGGAGGATGCAAAGGCAAAATGCGTTTCAGCTTATTTAACGTATTTAACAAGTGTGCGTAAGCTTTATTTCAGGCAACAAGGTGTAGTGGCAAGACAACTCAGAAGACACTGAAATTAAATCTGTGATAAATGTCTAAATTGCATTGGAGTTATGAGATTTAATAAGTAAAATCATTACTGACCGTCATCAGGGTCCAGAATTTCCACAGTAGCCACCTCTGGGAATTCAAGAGCCGCCATAACAGGCTCAGACAGTACAATTTGGAAGGTTTCCGACACCTCATACTCGCTGTCTGACAGGATGCGGACCTTCCAGGTGGCTGTGGTTTGGCCTGGATTAAACTGCACCTGTTTCTGTGATTTCCCGCGGAAGTCTTTGTCCTTTTGAGCGGTCCCATCCTTGGTGCCAATACCTAACGAAAGACAGAAAATTGGGTTATTATGAGACTCGGATAAACTGTGAAACCTGCTCAATGTGTCACCTTGATACTTCCGATTTTTAATACATTTGAATAAACAAGTACGTTTTGAGTCCATCTGCATTCTGTGACTCTCAATATATGTAGGAATGGATGATTTGTTAGTAGCCAGACCAATAAAAATGACAGCTAAACTATTTTTATCACTCAAATAAACACCCCAGTTGGTTTAACCCCTAAATAGCCGTCAGGCTTCTTTGTGTAGTTTCCCACTCCAAGTGCCTTTGTAGAGGGATTTAATGGGGGAAAAAAGCCAATTATCTCTCGTGTCATTGTGGCCTCAATTGCAGTGACTGGAGGCTGACTTGCATTGTCTGACCTTCAGCATGTGAACCGTTTGATGAGGTCTAGAGCCACTATAGCTGTGACACTGGCAGGATTCCTGTAGAGCAGGAGCAATGAAGATGGTGAAATGTCACCCGGCCTCTTCACTGTTTTTGCTAACTGGCAACACAACAAGCAGCAGGGGTCTGGCAGTAAATAGAAAGAGCAAGTGTGCACAACCTGAATTAAAGTTTGCAGGCGGTCAAAAATGCAGAAAATAAGAAATAACTGGATAAATGACATAGTGCAGTAACAGAGACTTTCCAAAAATGCTGTTTGTTCACAACAGAGAGGAGAAAAAAGAAAGGAAAAGAAAAAGTGGAGTGTACCATCAGGAGCGCGTACAAGATCTTCAATAGTCTACAGATCGAGAAATGCATGAGTTTGGGTTTTTTGAGAAAATTACCATTTTGTTCTTTGATGAAAATAAAAACGCAGGCTTTGATATGCAAGTAGAGACAGAGGGAAATAGCCCCTGCACATATGTGCCGAGATAAAATGGTCAGGCTCAATGGAGCTTGAAAAATCAGCAGTCTTCAAAGAATAACTGGGTGAGGAGAAAGTATGATTTGCTGCTAACTTTATCTCCTGTACAATGCCTGAATTGGATGGGCCTGATCACAGCGCACACATGGAGGCTTCGCGGCAGGTGGGCTCGCTGTAGCCTCCAAACCACCACCTGCACTGTGCACGGTGACCAGTGAAGCAGCAGCCCACCGGTGGCCTCTTCTGATCAGTGTTCTCTCAGGCAGGGCTGGGAAGGAACTGATATCCCCTGTTTTCATGAGGAGGCACTGGCCTTGGATCAGTGACTGTTCCATTGTAGGACTCAGGCAGATGGGTGGATTTAATTTTTAGGCTATTTGGTGCTTTCATTGTATGCTGCTCTGTCAAATTCTGCCTCAGACAACGTAGTAAATTTAGATCCTTTTACCAGTGTATTGAGGCAAGAAACGGTCTGTTTAAGGAGTACTGCACAGATATTTGTTATATTATGTACCGATATGATGACATTCAGTACCAAAAATAATTCTCTCTTAGGTAACATGTTTCCAGCTACACCAGTTTATGCTGAGTCTATCATAAAGCTGTCCTTTCTGGGGTTTTATATGTAGAAACAGAGCAGAAGGATTGACAGGCACATTAGAAACACACAATATTTATTTAATAATTTCCAATCAGTTCTGCAAATGCTTTGGTCGTCTGATAGGGGTGACAAAAATAACAGAGCGGAGTCCAATTAAAATTTTTTTGCTTGAGGATATAAACGTGTATTTTCTGTAATAAGTGATGAATAGCATGCATTTGGAAAGAAAAGCATCACTATGGTACTTCAAGGGTAATTTATTTCAACAGACTGGCACTCTCTTAGAAACATTTAGAATTACACTGTGCTTTGTGTGCTTTCCATCATCAGGTTAGAGAGTTAAACCATCTTCTTCCTCATTATTAGCCTTCATGTTGCTCCAATCATTAGTTAACTGCACAGTAAAAAACAATGGTTTATAGTTAAAAGCACATCAAAGTCATTTTGGACATTACATAAAAATAAATGCATATATTCTCTGGGGACTGAACACAGAGTGCATCCCAAGTTCAAAATACATCTTCTTCCATTTATAACGCAACCATTAATAAAATATTAGCAATGCACCAGCACACTGAAACTCATTTGATTGTTTGTCTTGTACAAGACGCTAGTACGACGGCATATTAGGGCCTCATAAGAAAATAAAAACACTTGCCACTACGAGAATAAAGTCAGAATATTTCAAAAGTAAAGCCATAATATAATGAGAATAAATTTGTAGTTTTCAAAAAACTCATTATTTAACAAAAATAATGTTGTACTTTTATGAGATTAAAGTCCTAATACTTTGAAAATAAATTCGACAGAGTTTCCGGTTACAAGTAGGTAATTAAGTACATTTCACTTATACAGCACTTTTCACTGAAAAAACTACAAAGTGTTTAGAATAAAATGTTAATAAAAGCTTAAAATAAAATAAATAAAATGTCATACACACACCAGGATAAAAACGAAACAGCAGTACAGAGAAACAGACAATAACATAATAACACAAGCCCATAAGCAGCAACTTTCACTTCTGTTGGACCAGATGAACCCCAAATGAAAGTACCTCGCAAAATGTTCCAAGTTCTCCATTATGTGACGAGTGGGTATGACTTTACTTTCGTAAATTATGATATTTTCCCCACCTGTTTGTATTCATATAATGTTATGGCTTTTTTCCTCTAAATATTACGACTTTAATCTCATAAAAGTACAACATTATTTTCATTAAATAATGAGTTTTTTAAAACTATGATTTTATTCTCCTTATATTATGACTACTCTTGGAATATTCCGACTTTACTCTCAATGTGACAACAGTCGTACATTAGAAATCGTCATTCTCAGGCATTTTTATTTTTTTCATTTTTTTGCATCTTATTAGCTGAATACTTGAAGGTATATGTGTGTATATGTGTATAAAATGTTGCGTCCAGGGGTTCATACTTGTGAATGTGTCAGAGAATGACTCATTCTCTGACTTGGAGTAGATAGACTGCACCGTATGAGACACCTTAAAGGTCACCGACATTTGCATATCACCCAAGAGATGTTTCATTAGTCAGAGGTCCCGAGGCACACAAAGATGCAAAGAAGATGGTTAATGATGCTGCAGGATTTGACCTTTCACATGAAGCCATTTTTAAAACCTACGTTTTATAGACAGAAAAAATGGCAGTGTTAAAAATGTCCTACTCCGCCAGTTATTAGAATTCTTCCCAGTCATAAACACTTACAGGAGCTCGTTTTGTTTTTTTTTTTTTTTTTAACAGTGATTATAGTTATTGTATGTTTAGTTTCCGGCCGTTAAATTGCCTCGACTAACATTTGGAATGGCACTTTTCAGGTCCGCTAACTTCGAGTGACCTTTCTCATGTGCTTGTGGAGTCGCTGGGGAATAGTCTTGCGCTATTGTGGGATTGGAACGTAAATACTTGCCTGTGGAAGGGGGTCAGAGGTCGTGATCTGCATGAACCCAAAGAGTGTGTGGCCCAGATTAGTGTTGTTCCTTAGAAGTTACCAATGTGCGTGTTGGTTGTGTCTTTGATCTGTGTAGAGTAGGTGTGTGACAAGTGGAAAGGACAAGAAAAATGGCTTGAGGAGACACTAAGTATTAATTTTTAGTGGCTTTAATTAGCTCTTTGTTTAGCTGTTAATTAATCAGGATAAAAGGATCAGACACATTAAGTTAATTCAATTTTGGTGGTTAAGTGGATTAAGTTGATTAAGTTAAATGTATATTTCCTCCCCTGATCTGCTGCATATGTTACTTTTAGTGTATTTTAATTATCTTTTTACATACTGTACTGTATTTGTAACAAGTGGTTCCAGGCACAACAAACCCCGCCCCTCGCACATATTGTAGCTTATTTTGGCATCGATCCAGCTGATGTCATCATGTTTATGCATGTGCTGATGTCAGCATATCAATTGCCTCTATATATGTGCCAAATTTGAAGTAAATTGAAACAAAATTGATATTTTTTATAGACATTTGACATTTCGCCCATTATAAGTAAATGGGAGAAGAAAACAAAGATTTTAAAAAATGTATAAGAAATTTGAACTTTGACCTACTTTTCCCAAAATGTAATCACATTTATTCTGGGTCACTGGTGATCTATAAACCCAGTTTGGCATGAATTCAACCAATAGTTTTGCTGCTACAGACATGTGAGATTCCGCCCATTATAAGTAAATGGGGGAAAAAAATTCATCAAAAATTTAAACTTTGACCTATTTTTCGCAAAATGTAATGACATCTATTCTGGATCACTGGCAATCTATAAACCAAATCTGGTATAAATTAAGCCAATGGTTTGCTGTTACAGATATTTGAAATTTCACCCATTGTAAGTAAATGGGGAAAATAAAAATAATAATAATAATAATTAAAACATTTTTAAGTTTGACCTATTGTTCCCAAAATGTAATGAGATCTATTCTGGGTCACTGGAAATCTACAAACCAAATTTGGTATGAATTTAACAATTAGTTTTGCTGCTAGAGTGGTTAAACAAACAAAGAAACACACAAAGAAACAAACAAACAAACTGAACCAAAAACAATACCCCTTGCCTCCCCTTTGGGGGGGGGGCGATGTAATTATTATTATATTTTTAACAGAGGTAGGCTGTCTGGGCCAACAACACTATCTCTGCTGGCCTAAAGAATAAGAATCACTGACCTACATTTACACCCTACATTTTTATATTTGTTCCATGAAGATGTAATAAATTATTCCCAAGAGTCTACACACTTTATTTTGTAGCTTTTCTCTTGGTCACTGCATCCAATAGAGCATATGTATGTTAGAGCATTTGTTCAACCATATTTCAGCCATCATGTGTTGCAGTGCAGGGTCCTGTAGCTTAAAATAAATGGCAATGAACCAGTTGTTTTAATCAGTCAGATTTCATCACCCCTGCAGGCGTACAATAACGCTGGCATTTTCACGTCATTTGAGTGGACGGTCAAAGAGCAGACTAGTCGGCTAGCGAACCACATCTGTAGCGACTTGCACGAGCTAAAATACATTTGTTTAGCTTTAACAGCTGTTTTCCCAACACACGATGGCCAAAAGAGGAGAAGAAATGGATTTGACTGCAGACATACTAAATTAAAAATAAGCAGTAGTTTTGGTGAGTATAGTGTGTTTTAAGAACATTTTGATCTTTTTGTCATTTTATTACTGTGCCTGTCGTGAAAGGAGACCTGCTGAGTTGTGTTCATTGGAGTTCTTGCTTTTGTAATGACATTCATTCTCATTACAGGAAATAACTGTTTGTGATGCAACACCCTATTATATTGTGTTTTTTATATGATATTGATGGAATAGTATTGATTAAACCATAAAGACCGAGCGCTACTTTTATATCAGTTTCCAAATGAAAGTTTCTCAATATCTAACCTTTTTTAAATGACCTATCACTATTTATTTATAATGTTATCTTCTGTATTTTGTATTTTATCAGTATAAATCAGGTATTTTCTTGTATTTAATTAACTGATCACGAATCTCTTCATTAAAGCTCAGATTAAGGTTGAGGGATATTATATTAAAAACAGAGAAAACTGCAGAAAAAGTGACTTTTTCAATCAAATCTATCATTAACTGAACATAAACCCAGTGTTTCCATGCACTGTCATTGATCCGACTGCATGGGTTTTACTGGTGAATCAATGTTGTAGAAGATGACGGTGTTTCCACGGTAACTGAACGTCCAAATGGGTCATATCTGATGACCGTGAAAGGATAACAAACTGCATTTTACACTGATTATTTACATGTATTGATAGGATTAGTGGATCAACAGGTATTAAACAGTTTAGATCAGTAGATGCTTTTGGTCGGTGATGGATGTTTGGGTCTTTATGGGTTAAAAGGGGGATTAAATGGAACACTGAAAGCCTAGGTATGAAATACACTGATTTTTATGGATTATTTTGCTCTTAACATTGTGCTTTAAGTATTTTAGGTAGTTTCTATCCCCTTAGATTGCCCTTTTTTTTTTTTTTCAAGTGATGTGATTCAATGGTAGGATGTGTCTGCTTACTTATGAAGGAGGTCTCCCCAAGGTAGCCCCGGCGTTTCAGCACCACCTCCAAGAACTTCACCTCTTCATCCACCACATAGTATTCCTTCTCTAAAGAGATCCACGCCCAGTTCAGACGGAACTGCTGGTTCTTCAGTTTGTTGCCTCCTGCAAACAAATTCCATTAAAAACATTACATTAACCTGAAAGATGCTGCACATAATTCTGTACAGAACAAGAAAAAAAAATTAATTCACTCATGATTTAAACATTGCCATAAACTATTTGCTTCTCTGGTGGCACAGCAATTTTCATCACCCCTTATTAATGACTTCTTGGATAGCTTTAGGTCTCAACTTTGAGACCCACTCGCAGTGGGGGGTAAAGGGAGTGCACAGCCTGTCTGAAAAAGGAAGAGTCTATGCTGTCTAATTGCTTCATTTCTAATTAAGATAAAAGGTGTCTATTTCCTGTCTGAACTAGTTTTTTTTTCGTCTTCTTTTGAAGTGTGATTCACAAGCTGGAGCAGCCGCCCTGCAAGGCATCACCACCACTATATGACCATAAAGACTCAAAGCAGAGCCAGTATGTGATGTCAAACACATGCTGATACACACCCAAAAAAAAAAAAAAAAAAAAAAAGGCCAAAGATGTACACACAACAACTCGTACAGAAACTACACCTGTCCTTTGTGTTGTATTTTCTAAGTAATATGCCACCGCTTCCTTAGAACCAGCATGTATGCACCACAAAGCAGAGAGAGAGAGAGTGTACAACACAATGAGAATGAGTTACTAAACATCTGGCAGTTCTGACAGTGCTGGAATAAAAGTGAAACCACCAGGAGAGAGCAGGGACATTGTTCAAAGGTTTCAGAGTGTTGCTGTGTAAAGC
>JAPQRP010000006.1:30946243-30959070 GCA_037367295.1 Apogon hyalosoma | reverse complement strand
GCTTCAGTTTGAACATTTGACAGATAAACAGTACCACAGTGCTTCAGTTTCAGCTTCAGTTTTTCATGTCTTTTATGTATTGGGATTGTCTCTCTCAACTCACCATATATTTTTCATTAGTAATTTTTTATCAATTACTAGAAATTTCAGGTGACCCCAAGGTTGAAAAACACTGTGCTAGTGAGTTCATCATCATCATCATCATCATCATCATCATCACCATCATTTCCAGACTCAGGAGTCCATTTAAAAAAACAGACCAACAAGCAACAAAATATAAATAAATAAAAAACACAGACAAAAACATCAACAGTATTATAAAAGACAACTGTACCAGTGTCACCACAAGGGTGACTGATATCGCACCGAACTATGACTGGGATTTGTCAACAGTATAATGATGGAATTCTGAGAATCATTCAATCGACAGATAAATTTGTACATTCAGTTTCTCATCAGAGCCTGAAAAGTGTTAACTCCTGCATCACAAAATAACTCACTTGCACTAGTCCATCAAGGATTTTAAAAAAGTATTCTCATGAAATCATTACATTATGCAACTTTAAGCTTTTGTAAGCTAGCCTTTTTAAACCTGGCCCACAATGGGGCGGTACAAAGAGGAGTACAATATGCTCTGAAGAGATTTTTCTTCACATTTTCTGTACACATTGAGAATTTTCTTGCCAGCATATTGGCCTGGGCACGTAACAGCCGACATTGTACTGTATGTCATCATCGGACATTTGATCTGTTATAAAGTGACTTAAATAGTTTATTTTGAAACACATGCAGTATTTTTCATTATAATTCTTTACAAAACACCCAAATCAGTTCAGGAGCATTAATTATTTCAACACAGAGCTATAGATGGGCCATATTCATCCAGGTAGCCACGGGTGGTGCAGTGGCATAGCGGTTAGCACCTCCCCCTCAAACCAAAGCTTTTCTGTGTTGAATTTACCTGTTGTCTCCATGTTGAACAAATTTCCTCTGGGTCCTCCACTTTCCCCCACCATTAAAAACAGGTTCATATGGGTTAATTCTCCTATCAGGGCCCCTGACCGCAGCGCTAATGGGTCCTGACCACCTTCAATGGCAGCTCACGGCTCCTAATGTGTGCGCTTTGCTAATGTCATAAAGTATAACGCTAAGAAAAGCCAAATACTGATAGTTAGAAGTGCAGGGGACAGGAAATCAACTTTTCCGATGTTTTATTTGCCTGACAGTCCTCTTGATGTATGTGAGGAAATGAAATACCTCGGTCATGTCATATCTAATGATTGGATGGATGACAAAGACGTTCATCGACAGCGCTGTAAAATTTATTCTCAAGCTAACATGCCGGTAAGGAAGTTTTCTATGTGCTCTGATTCGGTGAAGTGCTCACTATTCGGAACCTACATTACACCGTTACATACTGCTCGACTGTGGTCAAACTATAAGAAAATGAGTTTGTAGAGGCTCAAGGTAGCCTGTAATGATGCAATGAGGTTACTGCTTCGTGGCCCTCAACTGTTTGTGGCCACAGGAGTGCCAGCTAGTGAGGCACTATTAAGACAGTTGATGCTCAGTTTTATGTGTCGCCTGGATACATTAGAGAACCACATAATAGAAGCCCTAGTCAGCCCCCTGAAAAGCTGCTATCGATTCACTTCCAAACTGAGACGGCATTGATGCAAAAGTTTGCATATCTTATAATGTGCACAAATTCTGTATCTGCTTTTTATTCTGTTTATTCTGTATGTTGTGTGCTTGTGTTATATGGGCTTGTGTCTGCAATAAAGTGTATTATTATAATGCTAACTGCTAATGCTAACGCGAGGTACTGTATGTGTATTAAGATGCGTAAAATGTTAAGACCGAATTTACCTATGGGGATAACACAGCAAGTTAACCTTCAAACTTTTAACCGTTATCCAAGTTGTTAAGGGAGAAGTTTTAGAATCGCAGTATATAATATGCTACAATATTCCTATCATGTTATTTTTGCTATATCCTCCTGAGACCCAGGAAAATAAAGGTTTTGTCTTTATTTAAATTAAATAATACCCTTGATTAAAAACAGAACATTACGAGAGTTTTTTTCCATATTTTATTTTTATTTTTTTTTATGGTATGCCCTTGAAATCTTTTTTTTTTTTTTTTTTTTTTTTTTTTTATTATTTTAAATAAAACTGTGAAATTTCTGCCCCCTCCACAGGACAAAGACACATTGCTGGGTCTCAGGAGGATACATCAGAATAAAGGTTAACTCACTTTATAATCCCTATAGGGAAATCCGGTCTCTTTTTACATTTCATCTCATTTTACCCAATACACACACAGTACTTAGCATTAGCACTGGAGCATAGCACTTGGCACATAATAGCAGTGAGCTTCTTATTGAAGGCTCTCAGGGACCAACTCCAGATCTTCATTAACACCGTGGTCAAAGGCACCAACAGGAGAATTAACCTACGTACATGTTTTTAATGCCAGGGGAAACCAGAAGCCTGGAGGAAACCTGTACTGCATATAGTGAACAGGTACACTCAGCACAGCAAGGCTCAACTGATTTGTAGTTCATATTATCACCATCTTGGAATTTAAATTTAGTATTTATAATTCTGCTTCATTCACACTTAACACAGGTACAAACTTCGACTAGTGCCAGAGCAGCATAATGTTGAGGGTTTCCTTAGATCAGGGGTGTCAAACTCATTTTGGATCAGGGGCCACATTCAGCCCAATGTGATCTGAAGTGGGCCGGATCAGTAATATTACAGCGAAAAAAGTCAAATTACATTATGGCAGTGTTTACATCTACAAACCTTCCTTAGAGCTGTGACTAACATGACCAACCTGAAATTTCTTAAGAAAAAAATACGCGCAATTTTAACGTGTGCCTCAGATTATCATCTACATTACAACTTAAAGATCAGAGTGTATCTACAAATACACAAAACTTTTAGTAACAGGCCGAAGGGGAGGCAAAGGGTATTGTTTTTGGTTCGGTTTGTTCGTTTGTTTAGCAGCTCTAGCAGCAAAACTATTGGTTAAATTCATACCTAATTGGGTTTATAGACTGCCAGTGACCCCAGAAGAGATCTCCTAACATTTTGGGAAAAATAAGTCAAAGTTCACATTTCTTATGAATTTTGAAAATCTTTTTTTTCCCATTTACTTATAATGGGTGAAATTTCAAATGTCTGTAGCAGCAAAACTTTTGGTTGAATTCATACCAAATTGGGTTTATAGATTGCCAGTGACCCAGAATAGATGCTGTTACATTTTCAGAAAAGTAGGTCAAAGTTTAAATTTTTATGATTTTTTTTACATCTTTTTTTCCCCATTTACTTATAATGGCCTAAATTTCAAATGTCTATAAAAACATCAATTTTGTTTTAATTTCCTTCACACTTGGCACATATATAGAGGAAACTGGTATGCTGACATCAGCACATGCCAATTTAAGCTACCATACGTGTAAGGGGCGGGGTTTGTTGTGCCTGGCACCACTTGGTTCAGGTTAGTCACATTATTTTGTGTGAAAGGATAGTTTGTAAATGTCAACATTAATTTGGAATTTTACTTTTTACACTAAAACAAAGAGAAAAATGTGGAGTTGTCATTCTTTATTGGTTATTATGATAGTATTTTACTGGTCTGATCCACTTTAGCTCATATTGGTCTGTATGTGGAACCTGAACTAAAAAGATTTGAACACCATTGACTGTGCCGGTTTTGGTCCACGGGCCGTATGTTTGACACCTGTGCCTTAGATCATTACCCCTAAGAAAAGGCTTATATTTTGAAAATGCTGCATACCTTACCAACATCCATACACACCAAGCTGAAACACTGTACTTCATCGCTAAATTGCGTGCACAAAGAGCGTCTCCAGTGCTGTGTGTTTTGTCCTTCACAGCATGACTATAAGAAACGTTGCGAGCGTCTGACAGCCAGTGTTCGATTCCAAACTGCAGCATAAGGTTGCTGTGGTAACTGCTGTGTGACGATCTTCCTGGGTCACAAAGTAGGAGCCCCTCACATGCGTTAAAAAGGAGTGAGGAATTCCCAGAGCTCTTATTTCAGACAGGGTTCCTTTATTTGTGACCCAGAAGAGAAATGTGTCGCAGGAAACACTATACAGTGTGATTATCGGGAAAGGTCAGTCCTGTCCTGGGAGTCTGCTCCACGCTCCATTATCCCCACACACAGAAACACATGACGTCACTTGTCACTAAACTATTAATCCCCCTCAACTAAAGTCTACAAAGGATGAAAAAAAAAAAAACAAAAAACCTCAAGCAGCTAGTGGCAAAAAAGATTAACGCTGTACCTTTTGGATATTTGCGAGGCTCAATATTTTTCTGCATCTACAAATTACTGGCACCAGGTACTGTACGTGCAAACATCCTGTAACTATAATCCTATTAGTCTCGCCTGGAAATATTGGTTGAAACAGAGTATTTTCGAGCACCTTAAGGATTAACAAGTAGCTAACTTTAGAGGCAATACTTTGCAGAAGATCCGTTCTGTCGCGCACTGCTGATTTCCAACCAGGGGCGGAGGGTGTCCTGCCAAGCACTCAAGGTCAGAACTTATCCCCGATCATGGCTACATCATTAGGGCAGAATGAAAGGGCTATTCAGACTTGGGTGGGCACAAGTTATTCAAAAGTATTTCCTGCTGTTTGCTTCAATCATTGATGAGAAAACGAGTCGAAAAAAGTCCCTGAGCCTCACTTTGAAAGATTCAAAGCATATGGCGCATTTGCATAATTTAGAGAGGACTTGAGCCGACACGTGAGAAACATTTGGTTATGCAGTCAGGTAAAAAGAGTCAAAAGTGAACTGCAGTGTATCTTAAAAAAAAAAAAAAACAATAAATCAATTAGCCAACCTTGAGTTTCATATGTTATCCAGCAGGAGTATAAAAGTGGTTGCTGAGCGCTTTGTTTGTTTCGATTGTGTAGGTGAGGTCAGACAAAGTATTCCTTGACTGCCCTTGAATGGCATTCCTGTCTGTCAAAGAGGATGCAGCCTCAAGGGTCTTAATTAACAGTCAACCGCACGGTTTACAGAGCAAAAGCCCGAACTCTCAATAGCAGGGGGAAAAAACAACAAAAGGCTGAATTAGCTGCTACAGGGCTTTCTTCTGCATTCACATGTAAAGGTCATTGTGGAATTAAAATTGAGAGTTTCTCGCTCATTACCCGTCATTTGCGTATTGTATTAACACTTCAACAGCCACAGGGCCCACGTTACCGATGGAGTTAAGAGACGGAAATGGTAACTCACTGTAAAAGGGGCTCAAATGTATTTTCAACAATAGAAAATAATCCGTGTATTATTCATTGTTTTCATATTCAATTGAGAATCCACAATCGGAAAACAAAAAAAATGACTCGCTATTCCATTATTCATGTACAAATCAAAAAACGAGTTGTTTTTCATTCTTTTGATTGGAAATAAAATAAATGGACCAAGTCAGTGTATCTTTCGGTAATTGGATTTTCTTTTCAGAAACAAAACAAAAGCTAGTGATTAGTTGATTTTCGCTTTAAAATACAAGAATTAAAATTGAATTTCAAGGTGTTTTTCTTTTTCGGTGTCAAAACAGATAAACCAAATTTAAAAAACAGATTGATTCTCATTTTCTCTTTCTAATAACAAAAAATAAAGTTACTACCTGACATAAATGGAAAAACAGACCAAAAAACGGCTGTTTTTTTTTCATGTTGTCATTTTCACAGAAAAAAAACATGAGTTTGTATGAATCTTCCAGTTCGTACGAAATCTAGAATTCATAGACATTCATGGAGGGAACATGTCTATGGTGTCCAGATTTTGTACAAACCCATTGTTCTTCAGAATGTTTGTGACTGAGGCATTAGCGCTCTTTTCTTGAAAATGTCAACATCCGGTCTCAGAAAATGAAAAAAAAAAAAAAAAAACAGGTGTTTTTGGTCTGCTTTTCCATTTCTGTCAAGTTGTAACTTTCTTTTTTGTTATGAGGAAGAGAAAACAAAAATCAATCTGTTTTTTTTTTTTTTTTTTGGTTTATCTGTTTTGACACTGAAAAAGAAAAAGGCTTTGAAATTCAATTTTAATTTGTCTATTTTAAAACAAAAATCAATTAACCACAAGTTTTTATTTTGTTTCTAAAAAGAAAATCCAATGACCAAAAGATACACTAATCTGGACCAAATGTCGGATTTCATGTTGACATTTTTGATATCCCATTTGGTGTGACCCGGAAGTTACTGACTTCGGGTGTTACATGAAGTGGCTTCGACTTAGATTGGCTACCATGGCCACACTGTATTAGACAAAACAAAAATACCTGGAAGATCCTGCTGATTTTTTCAGTCGTCATGTCGTCCTCCTTGAGAGTAACATGTTTGCTGCCTCTGAATAACATGAAATTCTCCATTACTGCAGAACGCATTAGGCAGAATACTAGCAAACCCACAACTGTCCAGCTCAACACACGAAGAAGTCAGTAACTTCCGGGTCACACCAAATCGGATATCAAAAATGTCAACATGAAACCTGACATTTGGCCCATTTGTTTATTTCCAATTTTTAATTTGTGCGTACAATCAAAAGAAAAACTTTTTTTTTTTATTTGTACATGAATAATGAAATAACGAGTCATTTTTTCATCTTCCGATTGTGGATTCTCAATTGAATATGAAAAGAAGGAATGATACACGGATTGAAAATGATATATGAGTTCTGAGCAGAAAATGGCATGCTTGTCTCTTTTCTTTGAGCTTATCTTGGAAAACAAACATTTTCGAGCCATGACAGACACTTCCTGAATGAAGACATGAGCTCACTGAAACAAAAGTCTCCGAGTCTCCATCCCGGGGGCTGAAAGGCTCGCATTGTTACAAGTGCATGTGTTCAGTGTACCTGATCTCTAAGAGGCTGCTGGTGACTAAATAGAAAAGAACAGAGGTAGTAAAACAACAAGGGAATCCAAGCAGAAGTGTGAAAATGCGATGTGAAACAAAGCAACATAAGGATGCAGGATGAAGCGACTTGACAAAGAGCGGGGGACGTGCTTTTTCTTGACCCTTGAATGCACAGTGTTTGCTCTCTTGTCAGACCACATAATGGTGGACTGTTTGCTGAAAGCTGCAGTGTGAGGCCATAGAATATAAAACCCCATCCCAACTCCACAGATTCATGAGCTCCATACTAATAGAGCCGGGTGTTTGTCTACGCTGTTCCTGGGTCTGGCTTTCATTGGTTTCAATTTTAACATGTTTCCACGGCATTTCACAGTTGTTACTTGTAAATCCTCACTTGCAGAGGGGCTCTCTGCTTTAGAGGAAAATGCTCCCTGAAAAAGCCAAAATGGTAATTCCTAAAGAAGTGTTAAATGCCTTTTGGGTCTTTGTTTATGACTGTTGAAAAGGAGCCTTGAAGTAGAACTACACCAACCTGCATGTTAAAGATAAGCACACTTGTCTGTATTTATGAAAAAAGAGGAGAAAATGTCTGAGGATTTAGTATTGTTATTGTCTCCTTGTAATATTGTAACTAAAGATTCTACAGTGCAGTGCAACAGATTAAAGCTACAAAAAGTTACAGGTACTGTATGTAAAAGAAAATTGCTTTTAAGAATAGTTGGAAAAAAAAATCATTTAAAGACCTCCCTCAGGAAATATTCTTTGCAATAGTAAACGTCTGTATGTACATTTAATGAAAATTAACATACTTTTTTTGTTGTTACTGGGATAAATCTAGATATAATACTGCATTCCAGAGTGCTGGGAGATGGGAAGTTTCCGACGTTCAACTCAGTAAAATGCATTGAAACGCCTGTCCAAGCCGGAGGTCCTTGTTGCAAAGCGGGGCCAGATACACTACCAGTCAAAAGTTTGGACTCATCGTCTCATTTAAATGGAATGAGATGGACCACAGATGGGCGACAAGTGCTCAGCATCACTGGGAACACCTTCAAGACTGTTGGAAAACATTTCAGGTGACTACCTCATGAAGCTCATCGAGAGAATGCCAAGAATGTACAAAGCAGTAATAAAAGTAAAATGTGTCTATTTTGAAAAATCTAAAATACAAAACATGTTTGGAGTTGTCACACTTGTTTTAACTACATAATTCCATGTGTTCATTCATAGTTTTGATGCCTTCAGTGAGAATCTACAATGTAAATAGTCATGAAAATAAAGAAAAACTGGGTGAATCCAAACTTTTGACTGGCAGTGCAGAAGTAGCCCGACCTCACCGCGAATTACAACGTGATGTCAAGACAACAATGGCGGCGCGCAGTGTGCAAGTTCGCAATGAAAAAAAAACAAACTTATGTATAATTATCTCATCCATCATTTTGCTTCTTCCACCTCGTTTGCGTATATGAGAACACTGTACTGTCGTCAATCAAAATGCCTCTTCAGTAAAAAAGCAACTAGGAGCTTAGATCTGCGATCTCCATATTTGTTGTTTATGTTCAACATGGATCACCTGGAATGCTTTGAGGTGGGATGTAGTTAACTCCAAATGAGATATATTCTACCTCCCAGCACTTTGGAATCCAGCATAAGGCTCTGGCATGACTTTATCTACTTCCAAGGTGCATGGAGAAGGAGAAAAACTAGCTACAGGACAAGAACTTCAGCAGCATGTGTTGTTTCGAAGAACTTGATGCAACTTTACATCTGCAAACAGGGTACGATGATCAGTAAAGGAGGCGCCTATTCATATGCCCAACCTATGGGTCAATCAGTGTGTGGACATACAGGATTGGTTATTTCCTAGCATTTTTTCCATGTTTCGTATTTTATTTAAAGGGGTCATATTTTGCTGAACTCACTTTTATTAGTCTTTGGTTCATTTGTTTGTGTATTTGGACCCTAATAGTTCATAAAGTTTGAATTTGAACCCTCCAGGTGCAGCAAAGCTATCTTTATATGTATTTAGACAAAAATCGACTGGATTTCTACAACCAGTTTTAATTCCCTCTTAATTTGTTCCGTCTATAACTAGTTACATCATTTGCACATATAAGGTCAAGCCTACCGACGAATATTTCTCTGAGTACGACATAGTAGTATCAGCAGCAGCGGTTGTTGTAGTAGTAGTGGATTTATATTTAGGGAAATGATTCCAAAACGGGCATGTGGAGAGATACTTTCCACGATATGCATTTGCTGATGTGCGAGAAATGAATTGCAAAGAATGGAAAAAAAAAAAAAATCTGAAAATGCTCTGTCACTAATAGACAGTGGAGTTTATAAAAAAGTCAGTATTTTGATAGTAAAGACAATATCATCATTTAGACAAACAATCTAGTCGAACAGATGATAAAGATAGTGAATGGGTCCTTCTATGAAACTGGGTTTATTTTGGTATCTGGCACTTTACCAGCTTTTTAGACACAATAATTATAAAATTAATTACACAATAATTTCCCCTCAGGATGTACTTAATGATGACCTTAGATAAATACAAAAAAAATGATACTCTTGCTTTGAGCCATCCCAAAATTAATGAATTTTTAGTAAAATATTGGGGCCAAAAATAGGACCAAAATTGGGACAGGAAAAACTACCCAGGTGTCAGTGGATTTGATCTGGAAAATATGGCTTGAAATAGTCTTATATAGTGCTATTAATAAAGACATTGTGTTAAATTTGATGATCCTAGTGGTTTTTGTAATCCAGACATGCAGGTTTTTTCATGAATCTCAGTCTCATTCCAGGTTTTGTGTGTAACCCATCGCGTCCACTGGCGTTACATGCGGAACCTGCCCATTTAAACACAAATAAATCAAGAGCAATTTTGCAACAGCGGTCATGTTTGTGAAACACTCTGCCTTGCATAATTACTACAATTCTCAAAATGTACCCGTGGGAGAATAAAATAATATATAAAAAAATAGTAGCGTGGAATTTTTGTGTCCTTTTTACTGTGTTACATGCAGATTTTTGTTAAAAATAATATAAAAAGAATATAAAAATGTGCTTCATCTGAAAAATACTTTCTCTTTTATCTCAGTAAATATTTATTTGTAAAACTGAGCCAAAGTGATCCCAAACTTGCTTCATAACATTAGTCTACATCTTGTTTGAATTTTTAGCCCCATGTCCTGTTTTTAAAACCAGTTTCATAGAAGCACCTGAATATAAATATACAAAGTATATGTACGTTAGTTAATGTGCGTGCTTCAAACGTTGGACAGAACGAATACTAAAGTTACTGAATCTGCTATAGACTCGATAATATGTAAGAAACACCACGTCTAACATGTCAGAAAAATCAATTACAATCCTGACATCAAAATACTGAGCGAAGTTGAGACAGAGTAAAGAACAGAGATATGTGTCAGTATCAGTCCCGTCTTCTGTCGTCCTCCTCCTTCTGCTGCTGCTGTGATTCACTGCCTGTAGATATCACTGCTACACAGAAGGCCTGGTTTGCATTCTCAGCCAGCAAAGTTTAAAAGAATGTGTCAAATGTTAGGATTTCATGGCAAAGTAAGTAAAAAGTTCCGCTTTAGTCATGACTATTAGCTCTGGCGGGGACACACAAATTTAGTTTTGGCAAATATCGCCAATTTAGTCCTTTCAGGTTTTTTTTCTATATGATTCTGAGGTACACTGAAGAACAATTACAAGCTTTTCATAGGCTTTCACTGGCAAATAATAAACATTCATGCAAGGAGTCAGTTTGTGTCACAGCCAAAACTTTTAGCCATGACCGTACATAAGGAGTCGAGAACTCCAGAACTATAGATCTTTATTTGTCTGTGAAAGAAATTATCCTCCTAGATTGTTTTTTCTTTTTTCTTTAAGGACAGTTGGTTGTACAAAAACAGCAATAACAAAACACTACTTACACACAACAGTAGATTATGAAAATAAATATGAACGAGAGTAAGAAAAAGATCAAGTGTAAACATAGAATACAAGGATAAATTTGATAAGGGAAAAAAATTTGCAAGTTAAACCAATGCAAAACAGCTTTGAGTTGTCATAGTGATGTAATATTAGCTTAACAAGCATGATGTGGTTGTATAAAATATAGAGACACACTTGGCACTTTTCCATTGACCCTCAAATTGTGTGAATATAACTTGCGCATAAAAATATGCCTCATGGAAAAACAACAATTTCCCCAAAATCTTGTTTTTTGATGAAAAGGTTTTTGCGCTGGCAAGAGGTGGTTTTTTTGGGTGAAATTGGTATATCTCGCAAAACTGCTGTTGAAAGACCTTTTTCCACAACTAGCGTCACTAGAGTCTCATGAAATCGCGTTGTTATGTCACGCCAGTTCTTATGGCATTTTTCGTGCTATGCGTATGCATTTTCATCCTTTTGTGTGTTATTCAGCGTCATTTAATTGCATGTCAATTTACGCCAAGACCTAGAGTTTACATATCCATAACCGCTAACCCTAACCCTTAACCTAACCGCTAAACGTGTGGTATTTGACACAGTGTGAACAGACACGTGGAAAGCTAATGCGTATAGGTAACACGCCAATTAAAAGTGGTGTGTATGGCGTGTATATTTACGCAAAATCAGGATCGAGATAAACTTTACTGTCCCCTTAGGGAAATTTGTTTTGGACAACAGTGTTACACATTGCTGCATTCTCATTCAAACACATACAATCTAAGCCAACTCAGTCACAAAATTTTAAAATTCGACATAATCACAGTTAAGCATCGCATCCAGTTCTAATATTGCACCCTTCCCTCCAAAATCTGATAAATAAATAAATATAAATATCATTAATACAAGTCAATTTAAAAGGGTGGGAGTGATTTCATTCCTTAAAATAAATAAAAATAAAAGTTTAAAAAAGCATGAGATCATGTTGAAAAATCGCATGTTGACGGATGTTACAACAAGAGAAGAAGAAGAGTTTTAAAGGTAACATGGCACGCTATGTTTGGACTCACCAGGAAACTGAATCATTTTTTAATGTAGTACGGGATAGAGGGGTAGTATATAATAATAATAATGAATATATATGTAAATCAATGTAATATTTATGTTCGTCACTATGTTTATTAAATGACTTTTCGTGTCATCTCACAATAATAAATATACATATGAAATTGCATTTACAGTGTAAATAGACCACAGGGAAATGTTTTAAAATGCATAATTCAATTTTTAAAAAAGCAAAACATCACTCCTTAATGCATACTTTCGATTTTACTTTCGATTACATTTTGCGGCAGTTATCTGTACTTTCTACTTCATTACATTTCTACAATTTATGAACACAATTTCCTCACAATCTTGCCTGATAAAATAGTTCTCCGACTGACTGCACTGTGGCGTTGTTTGCCATTGCATCAGGTGGCTCTATTAGCTCCAGCGATGGCAGAGCGCGCGTTTGGCTGAATCTAGGTTTCAATTTGTGTGGAAAGTGCAGATGTCAAACTAATACTGTGAAGTCAATCGTGTTGAAAGGACGAGTAAAACCAAACTCACGACACACAGTAAATACTGAATTTTTTAGCAATAGTGTCATTAGGTTTGATGTGTGTTCGGTGCCGGAAGAGACGGTAAAAACAGGCTTAGAAGTCCATACTGTGCCGTGCATAATCTGGTTTCTGCACGACCGGGAAAGTTGTGGAAGTAACGGTGACGGAAAGAGACAGCAATAGGATTAGCGACCTTCGAGATTTCAGAGATTTGTGCATACAGTCATGAAAAAAATGATTAGACCACCCTTGTTTTCTTCAATTTCTTGTTCATTTTAATGCCTGGTACAAATAAAAGTACATTTGTTTGGACAAATATAATGATAACAACAAAAATAGTTCATAAGAGTTTAATTTCAGAGCTGATATCTATC
>JAPQRP010000006.1:30922247-30944485 GCA_037367295.1 Apogon hyalosoma | reverse complement strand
TTCCATGTTTTCTTTTCTGTCTGTTTTAGTCACATGATACACACAGGAGTTAGTACTTGATTGCATAACTATTGTTTCTGATGACTTTGGATGGTCTAATAATTTTTTCCACGACTTTATTTAGCCTTTTTTGTGTATAGTTAGTGTGCAGTGCAGTGTGAGTCTGTAGTGTAGTTGATTTTTGTTTGGTGTGTCTAAAAAATGCTGTGCTTTTACTGCTTCTCCGTAACAGAGCACGATGTTTTGAATAGTTTTGCAAGTAAATAAATGATGCATCCTGTCTTAATTTGTTTAACTTAATGGTAAATTAGTGGGTAATACCTAGTAGATAACTTGTCCAGAGAATTATAAGAGTACACACAGTATTGCAGAGAACACACACAATAAGTACACTAACCTTTAAAATACACATATACTGTATAGTTGGTTGTAATTATTACGAGTAGTGACATCAGCAGAGGCATAAGCCAGTATATCTACATTCAGCCCAGACATTGAGACAACCCATTTCGTGAGTAGTTTTACTTAAAAAAAAATACTTTAACCCATAAAGACCGTTACATCCACTTTTGGCAAAACTGTCTAGTCATGTAAACTGTTTAATACCAGTTGATCCATTAATCCTATCAATACATGTAAATAATTGGTGTAAAATACAGTTTGTCATCTTTTCAGTCATCAGATATGACCCATTTGGACATTCAGAGGCTCCGTAGTTACCATGGAAACACCGTCATCTTCTACAACATTGATTCATCAGTAAAACCCACGGAGTTGGATCAATGACAGAGGATGGAAACACCTATTTTATGTTCAGTTATTGATATATTTTACAGAGAAAGTCACCTTTTCTCCAGTTTTGTCTGTTTCTGATATAATAACCCTCAATTTTGATCTGAGGCTTAATGAACATTTACGTGACCAGTGAATTAAATATAGGAAAAAACCTGATTTTTACTGGAAAAAAAAAAAAAAAAGAAATACAGAGGATATTACAACAAATACTGATAAATCCCTTAAGAAAGATTTAATACAGAGAAAAAAATAATTTGGGAACTGACACAAAAGTAGCACTGGGTCTTTATGGGTTCAAGTAAATTTAAAAGTACTTAGTACTTTTACTTAAGTAAGATTGCTGATATAGTACTTCTCCTTTTACTTGAGTATACATTTTGTAGGATACTTTTATCTTTACTTAAATACTAAGCTTCAGTAATTCCTCCACCACTGGCTTCAGAGCGGAGCTGTGACACTTGGAAAAGGACTATTTTCCGATTAAGAAATGTAGGATATGTCATATTATTGCATTATTATGATGACTCTTTGCACATTTATACAGCAGATTATGGAAATGAATGTAATTTGCATGTTTAACTTCATTTTGCAACACACAACCCTTGTTTATGATCAGCCGTAATAAAGATAAGACCTTCTCTGGTAGAGATCGATGCTCCAAAGAAAGTCCACATTTTTAGTCGGAAGGAGACACACACCTACTTGCCAAAATGATCAAAGAAAATCAACAAGTGCTCGGATATGCTTTGAAGGAATGAGAGAGTCTCAGTAGAAAGTCTGCTACTGGTGAAAACTTTGAAAATAACAATTTTTAATAAGGGTATGCCTGGCTGCATGTAAACAAGAATATAAACAACTTATTAGGAATTTTTCAGAATTAGGGCAAAAGAGCTGAGCATTTCGTGCATGTAAAGGTGGTCACTGATGCACTGCACACACTCACATATTTATTTAATGAGTCAAATGTTTGGAGTGAATGTGAACGCAATGAATGTGTGTGAGTCAAACGAAAGTGCTCTTATTCACTGTGTTTCAGGCAGTCGTGTGTGATATGTTTATTCCACATGCTCATATCATGACAACAGTGAAAATGCAATTTATCAGTCAGCATTAGATCAGATTAAGACAAAACAGACCATATCAGTTCCAAACAGCAGCTGTCTCTCTAAGGACCGCAATACGGAGACCTCTGTGTTCAAAGCTAACACAAAAAACATTCACAACCTGTTATGAATAACACAACACCTGAGCCCCCGAGAAATCAAATAAACAAGATGTGATGAGCTCTATTTCACCGAGACTGGAATCTATTAGATGTGAAGGGCGAAAGCTAAATGTCAAAGGGAATAAACATTAGAGACATGCAGAAGTTGCATTTTTGTCAACAGTACTATCTGTGACATTTTCACTCTCACTCACTGGATGCCCTTTAAACACCAAAACCCCCTTTTTAGGAGGTGAGTAAAGTGCAAATTAAATCTGTTAACTGACTATCCCCTAAGGTTTCACGCAGGCTCATAAGCTTTAAATGCTCCCTCCCGCTAATGAAACACAATATGCTTAAAAACAATGACCCACACACTAGCGATAACCTTTAAGGTATTACAAGCCAATTTTGTGGTAATTGTAATGCTTCAGCCAATTACTTGAGGGTTTAAGAGGCTAAATGTAACTGCTTTATCAGATTGCACAGTTGTCTACATCTTAACACCCCACGGCCTAGCTCCTGCTAATATGCTAACTTTTCACTCCAAGCCAACGTCCCTGAAAACCGAGATAAGCCCAGGCATGGTCTACTTAATTTCAAACAGCAGGGCATTTCTTAGTATTCTAAATGGGGCTCTTTGAATTTCTTTGATTGCTCCATACTTACTGGAGTATTTTATGTTCCTCACAGCAACATGGGTAAACACAAATATATGAAAAGGAAAACGTCGCTGTGAGAATTCAGACATACTGTGTACTTAACACCACTTTTGGAAGCAGTCAAATTGTTCAGTTCATTTAAAAAAAAAAAAAAAAAAAATCAACACCATATCCATGTTGAATTTGGAACAACTAAAAAGTACCAACTGTTCTAGTTTGATTTCAGCTGCCTACAGCTCTGTCAAAACACAGCCGAAAACTATGATTGATTTACAAAGCACCATCTACATTTTAACACAAATTATGCCTAGCTTTCACTTGCATTTCTATTCACTTGATGATTGCTCTTTTAAGGACTGCAGCTGGAAAATATCTTATTTTAGCCACTTGTTAAAAAGTTTCTGAAATGTGCAATATGTGCTTGAGGGAAACATAAAGTATAAGACGAGAATGTTCTCTTACTTAGATGACTATACAGCTTGAGTCTGTCGTATATTTTTAGAAATGGAAGTAAGATATATACTTCACACGAGCCAGCACTGCACTTTGCATTTAACGCTAATCAAGTCAAATGCAAATATCCAAATAATTTGAATTCATATGTAGATTAGGAAGCATACCCGCGGAGCTTACCTACTATGTTTTGAGCCCTCACAACTTGTCAACATAGGTAATGTTTAGAGAGTGAAATGCACATCCGCACATTCATGCCTTCACTACAGGCAACAGGAAGCAGCTTGACGCCTCACCCCCTCCAATACTGGGACCAACAGAGCATTTCTATCTTTTATCGCCTTTGACTGATCTTCCCTCCCATTTCTCAACCAGATGACTTCTTATATCCTGTCTATCAGGCTCCACTTAATAGAGGGAAACAGCTGGTGGAGGTGGTGAGAAGGAGCCTGATCCACAGTCAGAATCCCCTGACGGTTTCGAGAGCATCTTTTATGAGATGAGATCCCCTTTACTCTGAAGACACTCCTACCATGTTCACAAGGCATGCATGAAATGAACATCTTCTCAAGAGAGTTCGCTTTAAACTGTTTAAACTGTGTGTGAGGATTTTCACTTCTCCCTCCAACCAAGATAGTTTCTTGGCATATGAAAATGCAGATGATATCAAACAATAAGCTGGTGTTTATCCCAGCCCTACATCATCACAGTCTAATCAAAAGAGACAACAGCTTGAAATCAAAGAAAAATCATTTATCAATTAAGCTATAGATGATGCCCAGCATCTTGATGCAACATTTAGGCATTGCCAGCTTCATCTCTGATTATGGGATCAGGCAGCTGGCTCTGAGATGGATGGATAGTGGATTCTCTGTGTGAGTGGTAATGCATGAAGTGTGTGTACAGAGGAGATGCAGCCTGTATCAGGATCCAATTCTGAAACCTGGGCTCAGCTGGAGAGAGTTGTGACACTACAGTCTTAGCCCAGCTGTCAGAGGCTTGTCATGCAGCACGGCTTAGAGGAGCATCTCCGGCCCACTGCAGGGATTCGGGGGCCAAAAACACATTATCCAGAGTGATTTTGCAAAATTGAACAAAAGCTCTTCTACTGTGAGAGAGAGTTGTCACAGCAGCAACCACAGAGCAACTGTCTTTGAGAGCTATTAGGTTTTTTCCAGTTTGATTAAAGTGTTTTATATATGATGGTGAAAAATTACAAGATGGACTTTTTAATCCTGCTTTTTTTTAGGATGTACACAGATTCCAAAACTGTTTGACTTTGATTAATATTTCTGTTCTATAAGTGTATTTTTTTATTTTTTTTTTTTACCTATGTTTATCAGTTTCTATGAAGTTGATGGAAATCTAGACCGTGGTCAAAACTGATTCCACAAACTTTAATCTGTACATTTTTCTACAGACTCAGTCTTTTAACAACCTCAGTTCTGCTAGAGCAATATCCTAAGGCAGGTATGACGACACATATTATCATCAAGGGGAACAAGCCCAGGCCTGGGGTTTCTATAATGTTGGGAATTTGCCTCGGCTTTGTTATTTGTGGCTCTACACTTTCTATGGCAACACATTAAGATAGGGGAAAAGAAGCCTCCAAGGAGGGTTTCCCTTCTGTTTGAGGTAAATGAGGACACATCAGAATGTAAGGGTGTGTCTACACAGTTAAATCTCAAATACTCAGGAACACACTGACAGCCCCACTTTTCTGCTTAAAGAAGAGATATACTTCTGAGTAAAAGTCAAGGGTTTGGTAGTTATCACCCATGGAAATTAAGAGAAGGAAGCATAAAAACTCACAGCCTGCAGTTACAGCAGATGACAGTAATGTGACACAGAAACAAAAGCAAAACAGAATGAACAAATTACTAATTTATCTCTTACCAACATGTTTTCGCATGCTTTCAATATAGAATGAGCCAGTGTATAATAAATACTGAAAGACAGACACTGCTTTAAGTCTAATGGACTTTAATTATAAATGTATTTCATCCCTTTACCAATGAGCGTAGGTTACTGAATGATACACAAGTTAAAGAAAATAGTAATGCTGTGTTTAACAAAGAAGCTAGCTGTAAGAATCAAAGCACAAATAACTGCAATGCAGACCAGGAAGGAAATCATAACCAAAGATAGCCTCTGACGAAATAAGGGAGTACTGAGGCACACAAATCACTCTCCATCTAAAACGATTAGCCTAAATCCTCACTGTAATTCAGTTTCTCATCTCCAAAGTTAAGCATCTGTTACCCAGAAATAGGTCTGCAATCAACTCCCAGATGTTTTAGCAAAAAGCATTTTTCCATCACAATATAACAACTACCTAATATTTTATTAGGTGCTGCACAGGTGGACTGTGGGGAAAACCTACCATCTGAAATCTCTTTAAAAACACGACAACCGGACCAGCTATGTAATTTGGTGAAGCTTAAGACATTCTTCATATATATGACTCATAGGTCCCAAGGACAAAGGAATGTTATACCCGCTACAAACTGTACTGGAGACAATTTCATTAATAACGGGATAGAAATGCTCGGTGAAACTGCAGACTCATCACATGCTTTGTTATGAGCATATTATGCCATACACAGAGTGTGTTCACCTTTCCTCGGTTGTGTTTTAGCATGTTACGGGAAGAAAGATAATCCCCACTAACATAGGATTAGACAGCAGAGGAGACCAGGGAGATGGATTCAAGTCTGCCTCCACTGTCATAAGCGATTACACACAGATAAAATGGAAGATGTAGACAATCTTCATGGCATATTACTGCAGTGCAAGATGGAATGGAGGATTTGTTGGGTCAAGGTTCATGGTGACCTCAACATACTTTATTACATGAAGCAGAAATAAAAGAAAACAACAGAACACGCTTGCTGAGGTGGGCGCTGCAGATCTACGCTGAAAACTTGGGAGGTGAAAGGAAAAAAATGTTCCAGTTAGGAATTTGCTCCGTGTTATACACTGCAGACTCATTTCACAACAAATCTGAATTATTGATCGAGTCTATGCACTTTACATACTAAACAAATCTTACTTTTGAAATGCGAAACAGGAGTTTGACCTTCAGATGTAGCACATTTTTATGAAGTGAACAATCAATGATCTTTTGCTACCTCTTTGTTGCTCCATGAGAGAAAAAAAATGAGTCGGTAGTGAGTGCCTGGAATGAAAAACAAAGGCCACAGCAGTGGGTCTGTCAGTAGGAACATCCCTGATGCTGACTGACTGGAGGCAGACAGGGATTCAGCTCAACAAACAACTGCCTCGAAATGCTCGGGCTTGTGTGTGTTCAGGTAAGCTCACCTGAATGCACGAAATCTCCAGGAGACAAGGGTAGGCTGGAGTCCACCGAAATACAGCAATTAACTGACTTAGAATGTCAGAGGGACCGCCCATCGCCACCCAAAACACACACAAAAGTACGAAAAACACCCAAGGTACCTGTCGTTCTTAAACAAGACCCTTTAAGCAATAAAAGAAGTTTCTGGCCCACAACTCTATTTGGGCCTTTGCAGTCCTTGTGCAACGCCCCTGTAAACATATACCAGTGTAAAATGTGTAATTTCAGTCCGCTGCAATTATTAATTCAAAGCTATGACAGCTTTGACAAATAGTGAGGCACAAGTGGCTCCCAGAAAATAAGACCTGTCATCAGCTTTTTCAGAAAAAAGCACCTTAAATACAGCTGTAAAGACACACAGTGAAAGCCTTTTGAAAAGAAACTGGAGACACGTCCACAAATTATCCATGAAGACAAAGTTGTTACTGACTTTGTAAAGAATCAACAATGTAATTTTAAAGTCTTTTTTTTTTTGTTTTTGTTTTTTTTACTCCCACAGGGGTAATATCATTTTAGCCAGACTGAGAGAAAGAATGCTTGTTTTATTTCGACACATACTAATTCAAAATAATAAGCATTTGGGGATCTGCCCTCATTACTATGTTTTATTTGTGGTAAAAAGGCCATCTGGTGCCTTTATGTATCCAACATAATTGAGTCAACAGCAACTTCTCTTCAACTCTAAATCACTCCATAAGCTTCATTTATCCAGTGCTACAAATCAATTAACCATGGGTTTACCACTTCTTAAAGGTTCTCTAAAAGTCAGCACCAACATTTAATCTTGTACAGTAAAGGTCAAACAAGCACAGATAAGGTGAACACAGATCTGAAATTGGCCTCTAAATACTTCATTAAATGACACTAGCTGCAGATGCAACGCTGCCAAGAAAGACTTGGCTCCTGACAGTTCAATTTAGGAAAGCCAAGACTGTGTCCAGCACCAATACAATGCATCTATCAGGGACACTATGATCGCAGCTTCAACAACTTCGCGGTCAGATGTCAAACCCCTATTAAGTATTTGGCTGGAGTATAATGAATGACTTGGCACTTTCCATTCATTCTCCCTTTGGGGAATAAAATGCCAGGAGTAAATTAGTGCACTGCCCTGTAATAAGCGCAGGCTGTAGCCTAAGTCACTTTATTTTTGGATCGACAATGGAGCCAGCAGAAATCCCATAAGACCCAGTTGCATGGGTCAGGAATCCCAGTCCAGTCATCTAACTTTTGATCAGAGGCAAAGAGACGAAAGAAAGTGTCTGTGGCTGCAAATAGTGCAATTAATTGACTGGTTGTAAATATTCAACTATAGTAATAATAAAACTAATAAAACAAAATTAATCGAGCTGAATTTTAGCATTTGATAGTGTAAGCTTACAGGCTCAATATATAATAGTACGTAATAGTGCATGCTCCTATGCTTATGTGCAGTTTGTGTAGGAGTCATGGACGTATTATTAGAACTCTCAATCCCAAAATGGCGTCTGTTCATTCCATTGTAAAGTCATCCCACGTTACCTCCACGTTTTGCAGCCCATCGCTCATGAGTGGATTAAACATTTCAACCACTGCCCCTGTCCAAGCCTTCTCACTCAGACCAGTGGGTTTTCACAGTCTCTCTTTCATCATGGTCTTTTGAGAAAAATGCTTTTAGGGCTAAGGGGATTTTTTTTTTCTTTCCTTTTTTTTTTTTTTTTGCTACAATACTCTGAGTCGACACTCTTCTATAAGGTGTCTCATAAAAATAGACTACTTGGACACTTTTTGTATTTCAGGAAAACCATGAAGTGAGAAATATAGTACCATGTAGGCAAACGAAGGTTAAAACCAGTGTTGTGCAAGTTACTTCCAAACTGTAATACATTACAGATTACTTGTTACTGTTATTTAAAAGTAATCTTACAATATTACTGTCTCAGAATTGTACTGCGTTACATGAGTCCTGTGTTACTTTTGAGTTACAAACAGACTCTCATCATAAGTGGCACATGCGCAGTAGAACACCCCCCCCCACACACACACACACACACACACACACACACCCCACCCACACACCCTTACAGACAGTTCAGTAAGTAACGCTGTGGTCTATGATGTTTGAATCCCAGCAGGTGCTTGCATTTATTCAACATTTTTCATGTTCAAACATGGGATGTGGCGCCAAGGATGCCAGTAGATAAATCCGCAATTGATAAAGAATTCTAACTAGTCATAGAAACATAAGCGTACCTTGTCATTGCTGATCACAGGGATCATGCTAATGCTAACTAGCTTCTGTAAAGCAGGGTTAGGGTTAGTAATGTGTCCAATGGACTGTCTTCTGCCACTGTCACCCATTGGCTGAGCACCAACAGGAAATAGAACTTTCCTGACATAGTTTTGATTCCTTAAGGTCTCACGGTCTTACTTTTTTTGTTTGTTTGTTTGTTTGTTTTTTTGGGGGGGGTCACTTGAGCAATAATGCAAGCGCTGTTGAACATGTACAGAGTAAAATCACTAAAAACTGACTGCCTTACACTACTGCATTACAGCAAAAAGTAATATGTTACTGTAATGCATTACTTTTGTATGTGTATGTGTTACTCCCAACACTGGATGTTTTAGTCGCTTCTGTACAGCAGGGGGCATCAAAATATGAACCCCAATCCATTTAACAAATGTACATAGCTATTTATACCCTGTGAATATTTCCATCTACACTGACAGCATTTGTCATTTTCCTTAAGTAGTCTAAATATTAAGTATTGAAAAGCAGACACTGTAACAACAGCATTTCCTATTTTACTGGGCAGAGAATAACAATGTACAAATGTTAGCATACCCCACTCAGCCGTGACTTGAGTAAATTAGTGCAGTGACAGCCCCTAGGTTATGTTATCAACCAAAATGTTCAGGTAGACTGACTAAATGGGGTACCACAAATAATGCATAGTTGCAAAATGAATTGAGGCTTACGTTTTAATCCCCTTCTACACACAAATGACTGGAAGATGGAATTTTTTTTACTGGAAACACATGAAATGCATACCTTCTTTGCAATGCACGTTACTTTGTTTCTGACTCTGCGGTTTTCCTTGAGTGTTCCATTGTTAGACGATACCAGTAGCGACTATTAACTACCTTAAAATGTAACCAGATAACATCAACAAAAACAGCACAACACCGCGCCTCCAACACAAGCTTAACGCAAGCACACAAGCACTTGCAAATCTTGAATTTTAAGCCTATAATCAATGATAGATGATGATGATAAATATTCATATCTTTACCTGCGACTTGTCGACTTATCATGAACATAAATATGATACTTTACAATGCACTCACATATACACAAAATTCTGTTTCACATTCTAATTAGCGCTAAACAGTATGTGCCAGCTACTTGCCAGCTATTTAAATTTGTGCATATATTCATGTTCACAGCTGTTAAACACTCAGACTTCCCCCAGCAGCTGTGACATGAAAAACAACTTCACCCAAAAAATGCCAAGTGCAGTTGGTAAATTTCCCACTGAACTTAAAGTGGAGGGCAGAAGGTTTTCCAATGCTGAACATGACAGAGTGCAGCTGTGAGCCAGAGTACACCATTCAGTTCCTCCACAACATGACTGTTCAAAGAGCTGGAGGTTCTGTCTGGGGATTTAGGGCAGCCACCAGCACAGCTTAAATCTTATTAAAAATGTTCACTGACTACCTCACAAGCTGCAGTGCAGTATGTGTAAGGTCCTTATGGATAGGTTACTCTCCAAGACGCTTCATCAATTTGCTCAGCAATTTAGGTGCCACTGTAAAATACAATACCCTGTCATAAAATACATTTTTTCAGCAACGCTGACTGTGGTAATTTGCTTTGTTTGAACACACCCTTCTGTCATCATTTACAATTGCTAATGAGGACCGGGATAGGATATGTGCCATTTTTATCTTAAGGCGAGTCTAAAAGCGATGTGAAAGATTGTAGGAAGCGGTAAATACACTAATTGGCAGTTTGCTAAGATAAACTACCACTGTGGAAATAAATATGTCATCAAGCAACAAGCAAGCTGGAAATGGAAAGGAGACTGACATAGAAAAGGAAGTCTGGAGAGATTCACAAGTAACACAACTAAACATAGACACTAAGTGAATGTTGAATAAGAAATGGAGGTCTGAACAGGCCCAGTAGCTCAGGATAGAGCTGTCACTTATAGTTGTCACTACATTCACAAAACATCCACCTGTTGGCACTGATGTTAACCTATCCATTATTCTATTTTGTCTAAAGTCACAGATTTGTCCTGAGTAGAGATGAGAAAATGCGTCCAGGGGCCTCCACTAAGGTGCTTGTGGGAAAAAAGGGCCCCTATTAAAGAGGTCTTTTGTGCTCCCTCCTCGCCACTGAAGGGTAGCAGAAAGGACACGCTGTCAGGCACACTGCCTGTGCTAATCGGCAACATGTCATGATTGCCTCTAACCATTCACCGAGCCCGATTACATGTCTGCTTTAGAAGGTTGGTCCTCGCTAATTGTTGTACTAATTACTTTAAAGGTAAATCAGTCGATACCATACAAACAATGAAGCATTTGCATGAAAACTAATCAAATGCTCATGGGTGGAGGTGCTAGAAAAGGCACAGAATACTGATAGAAAAGGCTCAACAAAGAAGCTACAAAACATTCAATACATGTTCAAAATATACGCAAATGCTCATGGGTGGAAGTGCTAGAAAAGGCTCTGCAAATTGGGAAAAAAAAGGCTCAACACAGACGCCACAGAATATTAAACAGACGTTCAAAATATACACAAAGTAAAAGACCAAGTAATTAAAAAAAAACAAATTAGCAATAAATACTAACTTTTCCCCTCCTGCCTTGCTGTCTGCATACTTTTTGTCCACATTTGCCCAGATTAAAATAAAGAACTACAACTATATAACTATAACTTATTGTAATTTATCACATCTGTGCACTCACCATTACTTATAAATAGTTTTATTAGACGAGTTTAAGTTAAAACTGAAATGAGATGAACCTCATGAGACTCTAAATTTAGCAATGGCAAGGAGTCATTTTCACTTTCCTGATGTGCCGTTCCACTGAAAACTACTTCAAAGGGCATGTTTAAAGAAACTTACCATTGTCCTCGATGGAAAAATGGAAGATATCATTTGTTGCATTATCACCATCCCTCAGAACATAGCATATGTTCATATCATCAATTTCAGCTGAAAAGGAGAAAAAAATTATAAATATCATTGACATCCTCTGATAAGAATTATTGTAAAATCAGTCTGTTAAGCCTATTCAATATGTGGGCCATTATGTTTAATTTATTCCTGTCATAGTATTTGTCAGTCCTGAGCTCTGCTTTGGAAAGCAAATATATGCTTCCACAATGTCTGAGGAGTGTTAAAAAGACAAAGTGCGTCATAACTGGGGCTGTATCTCAATGAGACTACAGAATGACACTGAATATGAAGCATTGCTTGACTTTCGGGGTTCCATCCAGGCATTCTATGTGCATCTAGATAGGGTGACGCTAGATAGGGTTCTTTATAGCCCCAGATCTAGAAGATTGTGAGCCCTTTAGAAGCCCTTGCTGCCTTCAATATTTGATGTCAAAGCATTTCCCTTCAAAGGAGCCGATGCATAAAAATGCATAGCCACAATTTTCATATGCCCAGGAGATACTGTCTTTATTTACTGTCTGTTTACTTTTGTGAGAACTCTTGAAACACTGAACGGGTCTCTTGGGAAAAACAGCTCACAGTGACTTAGTAAATAAAAGAAGGGAATACATCATCTGTACACAGATTCTGCTACACCAATGTTTAACATTTACTGAGACAGCGCCTGGTTTGTTTTGAAATGCGATTCCTGTTGATGTGCTTTTATCATCATTATGACTTCTGTGTTGAAACGTTGTTCCGGAAATGCACAAATCGTCATCAGTTACTTCCAAAAGTGAACCATTAGCCACTGTTGCACATTTTGAGTGAGATTTGGTCAGCCTGGGGCTCTGGCATACTTCATCTTTCTAAACAGGCAGTCTCTTGAGTGAAAACAAGAACCTTCATGTTTGAACTCAGCATTTTTCAGACATCAGAGAGAGATGTCTAGCAGAGTGGGCAAATATAAAATGAGTTTGAGAGTGGGCTTAAACACCTCTGAAAGTGTAGAAATGCTTTTACAAATCTAGCAAGTTGTTAAAGTTGTTAACAATGCAGGTTTCTTACCTTGTGTGAATGTAGTAATAGTGGCATTTCCTTTCCCAAGGTTGATCAAGTAGCCATGCAGTGGGGGGACTGTAATACTAAATATCACAGAATTCATGATGCTGTCTCTGTCCTCTGCTTTCAGAGTTTTACTGGTGATCACAAACCCCAGATGACCAGTCTCCAGAACACGCAGCGTCGGGGCCCCCTTATTCACCACAATCTGTGGTACGCCATTATCCACAGGGATGACAGTAATCTTCATCACTTGAGGCTTTCGAGTCTCAAATACAGTATCAGGAAATACATAGAAGTCTGTGTGAGTGCCATCAGTGACTGTGAAGGAGAAGCTGTCCTCTGCACTCTCTGTACCATCGTGCTTGTAGCTGATCATATTATCATTTAGGTCCTGCTTTGTAAAGGAGGTGACGGGCCGGGTGTTGTTGAAGAGCAGGCGTCCGTGAACTGGGATCTGAGTGACTGTGAACTTCAAGAGGCGGTCGACAGTGTCTCTGTCCTCCACTGTTATCTCAAAAGGTGTAATGAGCTTGTTCTCTCCTTCTGTCACTACCAGGCCGTGGACTGTTACTACAGGCTTTTTATTATCCACGTCAGTGATGGAGATGCGAAACGTGCGGAACACAGGGTTATAGCCATCGGTCACCTCGAACTCAAAGCTGTCCATTTTCACCTCGTCGTCCGAAGTGTGGATGTAGTACACTTTATTTCCGGCCAGCTGAAGCTGTGTGAAAGACGAAATTGGCATCCCAGGCGTATCCGTACATTCCAAGTGTCCTCTCATCGGAGCTCTGGTGATAGTGAAAACCAAGTGTTCATCTGGGCTGTTCAGGTCACTGGTGCTGAGTAGGTCTGTTGTTAGAGTAACCCTGCCACCCTCTTTAAGCGAAACCCCTTTACTAATCACATCAGGGAAAACCATATCAATTCCACCCACTGTCACGTAGAAGTATCTGTCAATTAAAGGGTTGATGCCATCAGTCACATCGAACTTGATGAGGTCTCGAATCCCCTCTTGCCCGTTATGGATGTACACAATCAAACCCTGGTCTACATCATTCTGTGTGAAGTTCATTCCCACTGTAATATTTCTTAGCATGCCAGAGGGTGTTGTTTTCTGCAAATACCCCTGACCGGGCCCGTATCGAATGATATAAGTTAGCGTGCTATCTTCAGAGTCCAGATCAGTGGCTTTTAAAACACTGTTGGTTATAACTTTCACGTCACCTATGTCAATTTCAAGGCCGTCATTGATCGCCATTCTCGGGGTTTCATCATCTACAGGGATAATCATGACTATTACTGTTTTCTCCACGGTGAACTTTCCATCTGTGAGCGCAACATCGAAGCTGTCCTCAGTCGTCTCTGAGTCATCATGCTCATAAACAATGCTGGAGGCCTCCCTGATCTCATCCAAGGTGAAGTTAGAGACAGGTACAGTGCCGGTAGTGAGCTGATTGAGAATAAATCCATGCTTGGGGGGTTTGGTGATAATAAAAGTGAGCTGATCGGGCGGTAGATCTGCATCAGCACCATTCAGAATAGGAGTGTCAATGACTATGTTCATGCCCTCCATAACTACAAACTCTCTCATGTAAATCTCAGGCTTTTCATCATTAGAGGGGATTATGGAGACGGGGAAAAAGTGCCTCTCAGAGAAATTGATGCCATCAGAGCATCTGAAAGTAAACCTGTCCTCCACTGGCTCGACACCTTTGTGAATGCTTTGAACATAGTAGATGTGACTCTGTCTGATGTCCTTGATGGTGAAAGCACTAATAGCTGTCCCAGACCTGGATTTCTCTGAGCCTGGGGCTGGGGAGATATTTTCCACATACCCCGATGTTGGCTGTACAATGATTGTACAAAGGAGGTCATCATTGGGGGTGTCGACATCATCAGCACTTATGTGAAGGATTCCAATTGCATTCTTCTCTCCTTCGACAACGGAAAACTGCGGCCCCACAAAGACCTCCGGAGCCTGGCTGTCCAAGGGAAGAATAGTAACATGCACTCTGACACCTGTGATTTTATTTCCTCCAACAGTCCACTCATCAGACATGTCTGTCAGAGTCAGATTAAAGAAGTCCTCCTTTGTCACCAAGCCTATCTCCCCACTGGTGTGCGCGTAGACCACAAAGCCGTTGATGATATCCGCCTGGGTGAAGGTGCGAGATGGGACACCTTTCACTAAAATTTCCCCTAATGATGGCGGGTCCTCCACAATAAAGGTCAAGCGGAGGTCGTCTGTGTCCTCGTCTCTTCCCTGAATGACGTTACTCGTGATTTCTGTTGCTCCATTTTCTAACACATCTATATAGGATCCAATTGTGCCAGGTGGGAGGCTGATTGTTGGGGTTTCATCATCAATAGGTTTCACGTTAATCTTTATAGTAATAGGGACAACATGGACTCCATCACTTACGTCTATCTGTATAGAATCTACTGTCGATTCGTCTCCATTGTGCAAGTAAGAAACTCTGCCGCTTCCAATATCTTCTAAACTAAAAGTATCTCCTTTCATCATGTCAGTGAATGTAAACTGGATCTGGCCGTGCAGTGGAGGCTGCGTAATAGTAAATGATATTTGTTTACTGTCTGTGTCTGTGTCTGAGGTGTCTAGCTCAGCGCTGGTAATAATATGTGTGCCACGTTCAAGCACAGTAAACCCAGAGTTAATTATTTGCGGCGGTTTATTGTCCACAGGCTTTAAAGATATAATGAAACGTCCATCAACTTTATTTCTAGAATCATCTTCCACAGTGTATCGAAACTGCAATATATGTGTGGTAATTCCAAGCTCAAGATCAGGTGGTTTGTAAGATATTTTGTGATGGTTAATTTGAGCCTGGGTGAAGGTGGTGACTTCAGTATGTGGATTTTCCGTTAACACCAGACTTCCTAAAACAACAGGATTATTCTCATCTGTATCTGTCGGTGGCTGGACGATTGTATATTTGAGATCTCGATCCTCCGAGTCCAGGTCGGTGTAACGGAGGAATTTCTTGCGGAAATGAGTAAGCTGATACTCGTGCACAGTCATTTGTAGTGTAGTGCCAGGATACAGTTCAGGGGGCAGGTCATCAACGGGGAGGATTTTGATAATGAAAGAGCTCTCACCTGACTGGTTCGGAGGGTCATTGTCATCTTGAACTCTAAAAACAAACTGATCCATTACTGTACTTGTGCTGTGAGGCCCTGTGTGCTTATAAAACAGTTTGCCGTCGATTATATCCTGCTGCAGCCATTCGGTCACTACTTTTTCGTACATTTCGTCCTCTGTGTTAAATTTCCAGGTCGACGGGTCCTCTGGGGCTTCGGATTGACGCAGCAGCACCTGTCCGATTGTGGAAAACGGAGGCTCTATTGTAAATTTTATCGTAGAATCTTCCGAGTCGATGTCCGCCGCACTTAGCATGAGCAAAGATATTGGCATCATTTGATTTTTAAACAGCGACAACCCGGTGTTAGCATTGATTATAGGAGGCTCGTCATCAGTTGGTACGACAGTGATCGGGAACAGAAACTCCACCTCATTCGTGCCATCTGTCATTCGGAAAATGATATTATCGCTGTATGTGTCACTACCATCGTGTTGATAAATGACGACGCCAGCATCGAGGTCAGCGGGGGTGAAAAACTTCCTCCTTGAGCCCAGAACTGTTAACATTCCATGCTTCAGTCCATCAATTACAGTGATTTTGACTTTGTCTAAGTTGTCCTCGTCACTAATCTCTAAATTCTGTGAACTGGACAGAGGTCTGGACTGTCCCTCATATAGCAACTGGCCAGTGTTTCTAGTGACCACAGGGGCTAGTGTGTTCATAGGCTTAACGACAATCATGAAAGCAAAAGGGTCTGACACAGCCCCTTCTGTGTCCACGACCTCAAACTCAATCTGGAAAATCCGCTCAGTGTCTGAATCCACAGCAGGGGGTTTGTAGGCGATTTTCAAGTCTTTGAGGTCTCCTTGATAAAAGGAGGTTATTGGTAAATTCCTATCATCTGTGCTCACTATGTAGCCCTCCTCAAAGGACAGGGGGGATGTGATGTTGAAAATTAATTCATCAGGATTAGACTCAACATCCTCTGCAGCCAGCATATCCATGGTTATCGCCGTCATTACAAACTGGTCCACTTCCATCATCATCATTGCCACAAAGCTGGGTTTAGGAGCCGTGTTCTCCTCTCCCTCTTTAATCCTCACCAAAATTTGGAAAAATTCCTGCTTGAGCAAATTGCCCTCCTTGTCGTGTAACTCCATAAGCATTGGAATGTAATCTCTGTTTGGTGACTTCAAAGCAAAAGTGTGCAGATAACGGATGTTCATCTTAATAAATTCATCACAGTCCACCATTGTTCCAAGGCTGTCCTCATCCACAAGTTTCCCATACCTCGGCAGAACGCTTCCACTGGAGAGCGAGGCTATTTTGCATTGCCGTGCGTCTCTGTCATAGGTAAATTCTAATATTCTTCTGTCAATGGGGTTGCTTGTGCCGAGCAGTTTCTCAACAGTGAGTGGCATGTTCTTAGTGAGTACTTCCAGCTGTGTGAAGACCACTTCCACCTCCATCATAAAAGGTATTATAATGGTATCCGTTTGGGTGTCATACCTGAGCTGTAATCTCACTCTATCCCTCGGAGGACTCCTGGAGCCAAAGTGAGAATACTTCACATCATTCGGTCCAAATTCACACGGAAACTTTTTCGGAGTCAGGTGTCCAGGTCTTTGAGACAAAGGATCATTGTCCAATACAGTTATGCTGCATCTATCACCGGGCTGAACTTGGATCACCAAATCGTTGATGGGATCAATGAACACTGATCTCCCGAAAGGCACGCGGATCCCATTATTGGCAACCAATATCGTGTCCTCTGACAGCTCGGACCTCAAAGCGTACGATAATCCATAGCTGTCAAAAACCTGCGCAACTGCATCACCTGTCAAAATCACCGCAAGCAGAATGAAAGCGGTGCCAGTCCTGTGCAGATGCGGGGGGATAATCCAAGCCATTTGGAATGTGGAGACGCAGATACGCAGACGCGTTCAACTTTACGCATACACCTTGAGCTAAAAACACAGCCGTCAAAGTTGCAAGAATCCAAAATCAGACTTGGATAATATCCGGCACCTATTGCTACTAAGGTGCACCATTCTCTCGCAGCAGCCCTACACTGACACCCCAAACTTCATACTCCTGCTTCGCTGGAGTAAAGGGAGTTACGCCCTCTTCTCAGCCGATTGGTCGATATTGTCGCTGGAATGCGTTTGCGAGATTTTAAATGGACGTAATTGATGTCATTCTGAAAGGAGGTGTGTGTGTGTGTGTGGGGGGAGGGGGGGGGGCATAAGCACACCGCGTGGGTTGGACATCAGCAGGTTTGGGTTAGGTAGGAAAAGAGAATAAATGTTTCAACAAAAGGAACAGCTTCATCTGTGTTGCGCAAATTGTTCCAAATGTCTGGGTTAAAGCAGAGAAAATGCGCCTTCATCTGGAAATATTATTTACATCTACTCCATCGTCTGAGCTATTAAGTCAGTTCAGGGTGTTATTAATTTAAAATAATAAGAATAATAATAATAGTAATGGAATCAAACAAAGCAATCAGGCGCGCATCTCTACGAATGAGCTTTAACTGGTGATTTGACTGGAGAAAAGCTCTGTCTCCCTCTCGTGGATGAGATGCTGAGGAAGGGTGAAGCCTTCATTACCTGAAGAAATAACAGCCTGTGCATAGTTTTACATGGCAGTTCTCTAACAACATTTATTTATTTATTTTTTTTGTATTTGCACTGTAAGAGATATGTTTTTGTTACTGATTTTTTTTTTTTTAAATAAGAATGCTTGCTGCTGTACGGATTTAATTTAATGTAAGCAGTTTATCAGGTGAAAAGGATAGGCAAAAATAAGCTTTTGATTCAAGCCTATTCCTTTTTTTGGGTTTTATGTTTATAATAATTATTGTGCTGAGTGCAATGATTGATGATTGAACTGGTTACAGATAAAACTCAACTGTTCTCATCTGTAAATATTGTATATATTGTGTGAGTGAGTGAGTGAGTGAGTGAGTGAGTGAGTGAGTGAGTGAGTGAGTGAGTGAGTGAGTGAGTGAGTGAATGGATGCCTCATATCATATAAATGCAACCCTGGATTATTGAATTGTGTGGTATGATCGTTTTAAATGACGTATATTTTATACTTGTACTGCAATGTTGTGGAAGAGCCCAACAGCGGACTGGAGTTGAGAATTAGCACTAGCTATAAACTCTATATGCATCACATCAGCTGCAAACTCATAACTATGTTTGACTGCGTTGTCCCTGTCAAATAAATAAATAAATAAATTAAATGTACAAACCAAAAAATCATTCATTCAAGAGTTCTATTGCACAGTGCATGTTATTAACCACAAATATATAATAGAAAAAGCCTGATTATGGATGTGTGAGGCACTGCATAGAAGACCTGACAGAGTCTAAAACATGGCAGGAATCTGCATCACTGTCATGCAATGCTACCAAACTAGGTTACATCTGTATCTGTATCTGCAGATCCTAAAAATCTGTTCTTAAGGCGTGAGTCAAAAGTTCTAGTTACTGAAGTCATGCACTAACATCGTCCTATTTTCTGCCGTGCTGCTTTCTCATCAGGTCTTCCAGATGTCAGGCACTTCCTCCTGCTCAGGATTTTCCTCTGACTCCCGACAAGCCTGGTCATGATCCGGCCTCTCTCTGCACCGCTCATGTGAAGAACCAGTGTTTTTTTTTTTTTTTTGTTTAAGAGGACACCCACCTAGACACTGTGCAGTACAGTAAGGCAGGTCAAAAGGCCACAGTCATATTAAAGCAGGTCTGATTTTGACACGATAGGAATCAAAGCCATTATGTACGGGTTGTGTTGTCCGTGTGCAGAATTTCTGGGGCTTTATTTTGGAATTTCATGTCTGGGAGATTTCTACTTATTCCAGTCCCTTATGATCTTGCTTAGATGGTATTCATTCCTTTCACAAATTCCTGGGTGTAACTATTGTGTTGGTGCCTACCTATAGTTGTGCATTAATGACACACACAGTCACACAGTTGGCATGTGTTGAAATCCGTACACAGTAGCTGCCATAACAAACTGTGCAGTTGAGCTACAGTGGACACTGTTGACAGGGTCCAATTATAAATATAGCCCAGCAAACCACAAGGCAAAGCCCCCAGGCCTTGACAGATTCTAGTTACAACAGAAAATGAAAAAGAAGATGAATAGAAGTTTCTGACAACGGCAATGGCAGAGAGGGAATTGGATCATACCCAAACCTTCAGGCTTATTTTTGAGGCAAGAGGAAGTTTGATGATATTCTGTCATATCACATTTATATCAAATTTATTGTAAATGACCAGTCCCGCTTAGAAGAGAGAACTGTCTGTTTATGAAGACAGTGGAGATGCTCTCCTTATGTGTAGGTGATTTATAGTACGCTACACACATAAATATAAGCTAGAGGACATTATTGCAGTTGACACATTCCCAGATGCTCAAATGTGACTTACATGAAAATGTCTGAAAACTAGGGTTGTCAAAATTACAGCGTTAAAGTAGATTAATCCATCATCATGATTAATCTGATTAAAAATTTGAACACAGTTAACCCATCTGCAGCACAGAATGACTCTGAACGTCTCTGCCAATGCATTTGGGGCAGTTTGTCCAAGTAGAGTTACTGTCGTTGCATGAACAAATGGGCAGTTGATCCGATACTGACAGGCCGCAGAACCAACCCATAAAGTTGGAAGACACTAAACCGTTTACTCATTGGACAGCACTACTGAAAACTTTTATCTTATCTTATCTTATCTTATCTTATCTTATCTTATCTTATCTTATCTTAAAATGAAAATAGCTACACACATTTAATTGTTATATCACAACTCTAGACTGATAAAAATGAATTTAAGGAGCTGTTTTACATCATCTGTAGCTTTAACAAAAAGTCGCCCAGGTTTGTTTATCTTTGTGATGACTGTGACTGCTCAGAAGAAAAGATATATTCCTGTTGAATCCATTCATAGCCTGAAAATATCCTATTTTGCTGATTATTTACAGTGGGGCTAATTTTCCTCTCAGCCAAATGTCCTGCTTTGTCAGCGCTCCGTACACGTCGACAGCTCGCATTCTCTGCTGTCAGTGACACCATTGTTATTGTAACGGTGTTGTTAACAGAGATATACATCGTGTAAGGCACCTTAAGCTCAACAAAGTGGCATCACATAGTGAACCTGATATGTGGATAATGAGGTGCTGCAAGATAAACCATCTGTGAGCCCAGTCTGAGCTCACATCTACACCTAATAGTCTTATCATAAATATTTAATTTATACACAATTAGTAGGTGTATACAATATATTTATCTGTTCTTTGTAAATCAGCACTCTGAAGTAACCTATTGTATGTGCGTATTTTGTATTTAAAGGAACAGGATTTAATTTGATATTAGAAAATACATAAAATTGTACACAGAAGGGCTGATAAAGAAAGTAAAGTAAAAATTTCAGAATGTAGAATGAATTTAAATGAGGTATATATGCAGTCAGTAAATTTAGTCAGGTGGAATATTGCATTGCATCTAATATCAATTTCAATTATTTTCCTCTGTATCAAAAGACTAGAGAAAAAAAATCAATCTTTTCATCTTTTTATCATTCATTGTCTGTACGTTGAGGCTGATGGATTTTCCCTCTTGCTGTAGAAATGCTCTTGATTATGCCTTTCAATTGGCTTCCTGCTGCTGTTTGTCACAGCGTTGCTAAAGTGACTCGATTCACTTAAGTGCTTGGATGTATCAAGTCTATTTTAGTTTCAGATTATTCCCAAGAGACAATACAGCCACGGCCTCACTGATCTCATTAGGACTATTTTAGTTCATTACATTTCTGTCAGTGACTATTCTTTTGATGGTTGAAGCTAAAGCCGTGGCAACATTTACTCTGAAGTCCTCCCCTTGTAAAAGTAAATTATGGAGCCAACAGAAACACAATGCACAGCCAAACACCGACCAAATCCATCTTCTGCAGTTTATGTTACTCTTGGGAAACTACAGAACTAAAAAGGCAGCAGAGCCAGTCAAGTTTAATCATATTCTTTATTTGTGCTCCCTAATTCCCCAGGTATGCTTGCACCCAAGTATTAAGACTATAACGTATGGCCAGGGCAATCATACTGCTTACAAAACAAATCAGTGTAGCCGTATTTACAGCATCCTTTTAACAAATAGGTCCTTTGCAAAGTGCTTTGCAGGAGACAAAAATAGATGAAAACCAAGGATAATCAAAACAAGGCAGAACAAGTTTAAGGAATGGGGCCACAAATGTGTCTCTGTGCATGTGTATAATGTAGAAATACGACTACAAAACGTTAACAAATCTCATCACTACATTCTGCTTGCGACTGTATTTTTGTCTCCATATGTTGCACATTCACAGTGAAAACTGTTTTTTTTCTCAATTTTTGTCATGAAACGTGCTGTGCTGCAAAAAATGAAATTGGTTGTTGACGTATTCATAT
>JAPQRP010000006.1:30903495-30921641 GCA_037367295.1 Apogon hyalosoma | reverse complement strand
AGTCTTTATGGGTAAGGGTTAGGGTTAGGAGTTAGGGTTAAGGTTAGGGTCCCTATTAGCTGACGCACAAATGCCAGGCTAGTCTTCCTGGGGTCCTCTAAAAAAACAAAAAAATAAAAATAAATAATAATGAAAAGGTTCCGGATGCACAATCACAATATACAGATCCAGTTACAGTAAAACACTCATACAATCAATCATATGTGTTTTAATTTATAATAGGCAAAGAAAGAAATTAATTTCCAAGAATTGTTGTCAGCGCTGTATCTTAATACCTTTCTGCTGGTACTTTATAAAGATTTGTGTGTCTGTTGTTGCAATGCAGAGGGATTTTAATTAAGTATGAAGTGTAACGCTGTGCGAATGAGTCTCTAACGGTGCAAAAGCAATTGTGAGGGCAAGAGGGTACTGTCAAAACTATGCACATTATATACTAACTAACAGGAGTAATATAGTGGTATTTAAAGACCCAAGTAAAGGCCAACTAGCAGTAATATAACCATTCAACCATATGTGGAAACTACGTCTTTGACTTTCAGCTTTTATGAGTTATTAAAACCTCACAATCTTGGACTTCCTGGAGAGGTATGGTCGCCTTCAGGCCAAAGGCTACATCATTTAATTGGATTGCTGCTAGATACCCCGCAGGCCTTCCTTCTCCTGATGAGATTTAAAGCTGTGAGGCACTTGACATGTATGCCCACCCCGCTGGCTGGACTCATTTATAGTGTGTTGAAAGAAAGAATGAGAATTCACCTGGTGGGAGTCCCTGTGTGACATCAGCATATTGTCACATCATCTGCACAGAAAGTTGTTTATGAGATTTCAGACATGTTTGTTGGAAAACATAGGCGTGAAGATGTGTGTGAGGTGAGATGAGATAAGGTGAGGAAAAGAAGGAACTGTTCCTCCTGTAGGAAGTGGAAGTAGTGGAGGTCACTGGCAAAAGGCTTTCACTTTTCAACAAACTAATGACTCAGAGTCTGTGTTTGAAGCATCAAGGACAATTAAAGTCTCTATTTCAGATTTACTAGAAAACAGCAGGTTATTAGCAATGAAAGTGTTAATGCTAAAAACTATACAAACTTCCTGTTAGTAATATTTCATCAAGTTGTATGATCTTAATATCTTATCATTTCAGTCATTACCTTTTATTATTATCTTTTTTTTTTTTTTTTTAATAAATAACATCTGAGAGTTTCCAGAGAATCATTCAAGATGTGTTATCTGACCAAAATAGCTTCATATCCAGATTTCCATGCATACTCATTTATTCATTTATTCCTTCTGATCTAAATGCTTGGAAAGGAGCAGGATGAAGAAAACATACTACAATATAACATATGACATTGCATATTTGTGAAGTGTTCCTCTTTTTTTTTTTTTACGTAATTTCCTCCAGTATTAAAAACAGTATTCTGATTCTGAACACATTTTCAGTAAATTCAGCCACACAAAAGGTCTATTTCTTATTACGTTTAGTTCTTTAATTTGAAACATTAAGCACCTATTAAAATATGGGATTATTAATCATGTAGATTATATATAGATATGAAAGTTCTTTTTAATTCTCACAGTAATGATTGATGATTGATGTATTTATTTCGAATATGAATGTCAAAAAAGAACAATAAATAAACAACCAAAACATTTAAACGTGACATGTAATACATGTTTGAAAAGGAGCGCAAAGAAGTATAACTTTTAAACTCCAACCCCTTCTCCTTAAATAATTAATAACAATAATAAGCTTCCTAGTCTAAACATATCTATACTCTAATGCCTGATACTTACTGTTAAATAATTTTGTTTCTGGCTGTATATTATTACAAACAAATAAAATATAACTAACATTAACACATAATATATAATAGCAATCAGATTAGATTCTCTGTGCTTTTCTGACTGAATGAATCTTGTGCTGATTGTAAATGAGATTTGTGGTATTTGAATCTGTCGTATCAGACTTTTTCATACCCCAACCACATGATGCATGAAATATCATGTGGAAGATGTAAATGTCATCTAAATTAAAAAAAAAAATTAAAAATAAAAAATCTTGCCATAACAAGCGCAATTTTCAACATAATGAAATATCCAAGATTTTTTTTTTCCATTGTCACATGATCTATATTTTCACATAACCCCGCCTCTACGCTGCAAGTTAATCTGGTCACAAGGTTTTCATCACGGTGACCTATAATGCATCAAAAAGAAACAGCTTTGATTTCACTCCTGTCTAGTGCGATAAAATAATCTAGATAAAAGCTCCTAAATCTTACCATTAATTAAGTGGAATCATTGGAGTGTGTGGGACTCATTCATACACTCATTCCTTTTGCGTTTCTGCAGTTTGTCCCTCCTAACCCTCTCTGTTTTTTGCTGAGTCGAACGCATTCTCATTCCTCTCCGTTTGATCTAAAGTCAGGGACTAAGTCAGCAACAATAGCGTAAACACGGTGCATTCGCTAGATGTTCATGAAAAAGCTGCACACGCTGCACATGTGGGAGCAGTAATGCTTTCTTTTGGACTGCATCTGACTGGTATCATCGTTAGGCTGTTATCAAGATTTATTTTGCCAAAAAAAGAACCAAGCGCGTTTTGGTGAATTTTCTCTGACATAATCACATTCGCTGCCATGGATTGACAGCATCTACGTGGGCGCCTATTGTTCCAGTTCTTTGGGGAATGTGGCACATATTTCAACGTCCCCCTGCCAAGCTGTAATTGACTTAATCTTTCCATTAGCCCCAAGTCGCCAAAGTCAGCTGTCATCTGTTAGAGTTAACTGTTGTAACAAGGTCTTTTTTATGCTTCGTGATAGATGTGAGTTTTAGCTGAGACTGATGGGTGATTTTTAACCCCCTACCCTTTAGTACAACACAAAAACACACATGCACAAGTGCCGCACACACACACATCTCTCCTGCTGACAACTTTAATAGGGACATGTGCACCATCTGACAAACTCATGTTCGTTTCTGTCAGGTGACGGGGTGTTGCTGATCTCACTGAGTTCTGTAAATACCCCAGCAGACAGACACAAACAGAACCTATAACCTCAACCCATCATCGCCTCACCACAGGTAGCCAAACACACATAATCCCTGCAGAACATTCGCTCACAATACCACTTACTGTTTGTGCCAGGCAAAACCTATCATTTTGTTTTACAATATGTAAGCTATTCAATGTGCATAGAAACACTGGACTACAAATGTGTTAAAATCATAGACTACGTTGTCACTGCCATTAGATGCAATATCAGTTTAGGCATCTGGCACTTAGCAACAGCTACAGAGGAAGCTGGTTTATAATGTAGAAAAACTACATTAAAAAGGTTACAAGAGTATGATTTTTTTTTTTTTACATAACGGTTTTGTATAAAGCTAATGCAAATATTACAATATTTACAATAAAATATTCATCTGTAATTGAAATTGTCAAGCAAAGAAACTCCAAACAAGCTTTCTCTGTTGTACATGTTTCACAAATTCAGTTTATTTATGTCCCAATTCAGTTCAGTTCAATTCAATTCAATTCAATTCAGTTCAATTCAATTCAATTCAATTCAACTCAACTCAACTCAACTCACACTCAACTAAAATCAATTCAATTCAGTTCAATTCATTTAAGTTCAGTTCAGTTCCATTCCATTCCATTCCATCCCATTTAGTTCAGTTCAATTCAATTCAGTTCAGTTAACTCCAATTCAGTTCAATTCAGTTCAATTCAATTAATTTCACCTCAACTCAACTCAGCTCAACTCAACATAACTAAATTCAGTTCAATTCAGTTCAATTCCATTTCATTCAATTAAACTAAATTTAATTAAACTCAATTCAATTCAGTTCAACTAAACTCAATTTAATTCAATTCAGTTCAACTCAATTTAATTCAACTCAATTCAGTTCAATTCAATTCAGTTCAATTCATAAAGCTCTATTTGTCCCCAGGGACACATATAAGGGCACATGTGAATAGCATGACTGCATAACACCTTTATACAATCCAAGAAATCTAAGAAAATAAAGTTGTTTTTTTTTTGTTTTTTTTTTTAAAAGAAAATAAAAGAAGAAAACAATCCAATGGAGAATGAATAATATGAAGAGCAACTATGTATAATAGATCATGTGTGAATGCATGAATACGGTGGATAAAGAGGAGGTGATTTCATTCAGATCCAGCAGTAGGACGGACAATACCGCAGGGCGCCGCAGACGTAAACATATAATTCTTTTGATGTAAATGTATATACTGTAGCAGTGCAGCAGCAGTACTGAAAGACAAGCTTAATTAGTTCAGACCTTTTCTAATGGCTTTGAATTTCTGCTGCCAGCTTGACTATTGCATCAGCGTTCATTTTCAGACCCGGGGTTGAAACCTGGCTGATACATGCTACATCTAATTGACCGAGCTGGACCGCAGTTCCAAATGAGTTCCACACCCACGTAACGGCGTTGACTTACGACCTGCTGCAAAGTTAAAGCATCGCTACACCGCCCAGTGTGACAGTTACAACGGTCAATTTATCTATTTCTCAATGGTTCGTGTCTCACAAAAGTCATTTATCTGTTCTTCTAGTCCACAGAGATGTATGTTATGGCAGTTAAAGCTTAAAAAAAGGAGTTAGTAATTGAATAATAAGGATTTGAACCTTGACAGAATTATAACTACTACTTCAGAAAGCAGGTTATATTCCCTTGTAGACTATTGCGCAAATTCACCTCAGTATTCTCATGTTGCTGTAATGAAGTGCTGCTCAACACCCGTTCTGAATGTACATACAACATTGGAATAATTTGGTTTTCTGACACGTTCGTCTTTTTATTCCTTTTTCTACGCACCAGAAATCACTTATGACCTGGTTATTACACACTGAGGCCCAGTTACGCTTTATTTGTCAAAAATTAAATCACATCGTCACAATCGTTTTAACCCATGAAGACTCAAACCAAAACCATCTACCGATCTAAAATGTTTACTAACCTTAGAGCCTCTAATCCTATCAATCCACTTGAATAACTGGCGTAAAATACAGTTTGTCATTTTTTTCATGGTCATCAGATATGTAAACACCGTCATCTTCTATAACATTGATTCACCAGTAAAACCCATGGAGTTTGACAAATGACAGTGGATGGAGACACTTGGTTTATGTTCAGTTAATGATAGATTTTGCTGGAAAAGTCACTTTTTCACAAGTTTTCTCTGTTTTTGGTATAATAACCCTTAACATGTAATCTCAGCATGATGATTAAAGTACGTGATCAGTAAAGCAAATATAAGAAAATACCTGATTTTCACTGAAAAAATGCAAAATGGAGAGGATAATGTCGTACGGCGGCGTTTGTGTTCATTTAGTTGAGGGTTTTGGTTAGAGTTTTGTTTTGCTTATCTCTTCCTGTTTTATTTTGGTGAAGGTGTTGGTCTTCCTGTTTTGTTTGCCCTCTGTCTGTCTTGTCTTCGGCCTCCTTCATCCCCTCATTGCCTGCACCTGCTGTCCTCCTGTTGATCACCCACACCTGACTGGGATCCCTGTTCTCCCTATACATTCTCCCTTTGTCTGTTGTCAGTGCGTCGCTCATGTTTCCCCAAAGACCTGCTAGACTCCTTGAATCTTGTCCCATGTTTCTTGTATCTCATTCCTTTAAAATTCCCTTTTGTTAGTATCGTGCGGCTAGACTGTTTCTTGATTTACTATTTTTGTTTAGTTAGATTATTCAGCACTTTGCTCCCTCCTTTAGTTCTTATTCTGAGCATGGCTCCCTCCCTTACTTCATTAGTTTTTTGGGGTTTTTTTAGCACTTTTTCACTCCCTCCTTTTGTTCCTTTGTTTTTGTATTTTTGATTCTCTTGTGAACCTCGAACGACGCTATAAAATCACCGAAAGCAGCTCCTGCCTGTCAGTCTCGTGCATTTGAGTCCACGCCAGTGTGTCGTGCCGTCGCAGAAAATTGCATGATAAATGGTGATAAATCACTTAAGAGAGAGAGAGAAATGAATTTGGGAACTACCATAAAAGTAGCTCTGGGTCTTGATGTGCTAAACGAAGCTGAAAAAAATATTTCATTCTATCTCAACCCTCTATCAAGCAAGTGACTATTTTTGGTCACTTCCTCAAACATTAAATATGAACGCTGAAAAATCTTTAATGTCTCCGAAGGGCAATTTGATTTGCAACAGAAGTGTACATCTCACATATTCCCAAACAATCTCACATAGTTCAATAAATACAGTAATAAAATCAACGTGGTAAATGGTGCATTGTTCCCAACAAACTCGCCTACAGGATTTTTAAAAACTTAATGGCAGATGGGACAAATGATTTGAGATATCGGTTTGATTTGGCTCTGCAGGGGAAAGGGAGATAGCAGAAGCTGAAACTCTGCATGAAAAGGATGGAGAGGATTTGCCAATATGGGGCCAATCCTGTGCCTCAGTGAGATCCAGAAGCATTTTGGTTTTTAGGAACACTATACAGTGATTCAGAGAGATTTTATGGACATTTTAAAGCTGCAAATGGTGAATATGGGGGATTTGTGTCCGTTTATGACCTTATAACAGTAGTTTTATTGCATGTATTTGCTTTTTAGCAAGTGCTGCTCAGATGTTTTATGGCAGGAGGAGGAAGATGACGATGTCCAATAACACACTAAGATTGAAGTTTGGAATTTTAGACTATTTCAGTGAATGCCCTATAAAGGGTTAATGGGCAACAGTGTATGTTACCTGGTTACAGTTGATCCCGGCCGTTCATGGATCAGTTTCAATCCTCTGTTTCTGTTAATAAATTCATGACGTTCTACTGATTTTTGGATCGTTTTTGTTTTGTTTAAATTGTTGATTAGAGAAACTGATCAATAACAGCATCATTAAAATTTAGCATTTAGTATTTATTTATTTGCACATCACAAACAACATGAAAAAAATAAAAGAAATTATCGTGAAAATAACACCATTGTGCAGGAGAGGATAGAAGCCAAAAAAGGCTGATATAAATACCTCAAAAAAAGACAAAACAATACACAAAAAAGAAATAAAGAATAGAAATAAGATATAACTGAAATAATAATAAAAGTAAAAACTACAATTCAAATGATATAAAGCTTTGCATTTTTTCATAAATTAGAGTTCTTTTCAGATGCTTTTTAAATGATGACAAAGAAGATGTTGATTGAAGTTCAGTACATAGATTATTCCAAAGATGTAGTCATCAATATTTTAGAGAATACTGGCTGACAGAAGCCCGGCAGTACGGAAGATAAAATTTGCTTGAGTATCGTGTTGGATAATTGTGAATAACAGAAGACAACATAAAATAATCTATATATCTGAGAATGGAAAATGTGCTTAATTACATCTATGCAAATTATGCCTAGTGTCAGTAATTTGCATCATAGCTATTGTATGTGTTTTATTAAAATGAACAATATCCACTTAATTTAGCATCTGCTTGGCAGCAACAACACAAATATTATTATTTTTGTTAATATATAACTGTAAATACATTTGGGCCGTAAGTTGTTAGGTTACAAAGCAGAAATAATGTGTCACTGATATTAAATCATGGCAGTGTAATTCTTATTTACAGCACAGTGTAACCTAAAGTTGTTCATTTTAAATAATTAGAGCAATCAACCAGTTTAGAGCAGTTTTCAACATCTGTATAAAGGAAATAAAAGTCCAAAAAAGCTATTACAAGGAACTGGGGAAAGAGAGAACCCTCGACAAAGGACCAATGGATCGCAATTATTGAAGGAAAATATACAATGGAAAAAAATAACTCACAAACTGCGACCACAAGACGCACAAATGGACAAAAAATGGAATAAATGGACTGATTACAGAACCCAGAATGGTGGAATGACTGAATAATGTGAACGTAGTGTCGTGTAGTGTGCCCAAGCAAGGTTTGTGTGTTCGTTTTTTGTTGTTTTTGGTGACTACCCTGCAAAAATCTAAATCTTACTAAGTGTATTTTTCTTATTTCTAGTCAAAATGTCATCACACTTAAAATAAGACATGATCACCTAAAGAGTGACTTTTCAGTGAGATATAAGAATTTATTTTTAGACAATAAATGTGGAAAATCTTATGTGAAGAAATCTTAAGATAATTTTCATTTGTTTCATCTGCAGATTTTTTTTTGCTTAATTCAAGATTTTTTTAATTTTTTTTTTTTTTTTTTTTTTTGCTTAACCTCTAATTCAATAAATTGGTGTAAAGTACAGTTTGTTGTCTTTTCATGGTCATCAGATATGACCCATTTGGACGTTCAGAGGCTCCACAGTTACCATGGAAACACCGTCATCTTCTACAACATTGATTCACCAGTAAAACCCATGGAGTTGGATCAATGACAGTGGATGGAAATGCTTGTTTTTATGTTCTGTTATTGATATGTTTACTGAAAAAGTCACTTTTTCCTCAGTTTTCTCTGTTTCTGAAATAATAACCTTTGAATTTACTCTGAGCTTTGATGAAAGTCCATATAATCTGTGAAATAAATATAGGAAAATACATGATTTACACTGAAAAATGCAAAAAATACAGATGATAATTTGATAAATCACTTAGAAAAGGTCAAATATAGAGGAACAATTTAGCTGGGAACTACCACAAAAGTAGTCCTGGGTCTTTATGGGTTAACCTCTAATTCAAGCAAAAAAATCTGCCAATGGAACAAACGAAAATTATCTTGGTAAGATTTCTTGAAATAAGATTTTCAAGATCTATCATCTAAAAATAAGTTCTTATATTTCACATGAAAACTTACTCTTTAGGTGATTATGTCTTATTTTAAGTGTGATGAGATATTTGGACTAGAAATGAGAAAAACACACTTGGTAAGATTTAGATTTTTGCCAGCGTATGTGTTTGTAAAATTTCAATAAAAACTTAAGTGGGGGGGAAAAAAAAAAAAAAAAGAAAGAAAAGTTAGAGTCATTCTGTGTCTAATAAAACTGAAAATAATGATGTAATTCAGGTTCTAATTTAACATGCAAGGTTCAAGGTATTGTGCATAAGTACTTTCATTTTCTGTACGTTGACACAAAATTTTGGAGGTAAATAATTTCTTTCTGAACCCGTCAATTTGATACCTTTACCCCAGTTTGATCTAATGCATTTTGATTCAGGACATACATTTTTGTTCTATTTATTACTACTTGTATTGAACTAAAGCATCTAAGTACTCGATCCACTGCTGGTCAAGAGCATCATCCACATCTACATTTCTAAACACCATTGAACATAAACCTTTGAAGAAAGTTTATACTGCCCTCAAATCATCCTCAACAGGCCTGTAACTCACTGAACAGGAGCTGGAGATGAAAGATTAGGAAATGGAAGGAGGAATAGACTCTAAATGTGGAGCTGCCACTGTTCAGCGAATGAGAAATGTGCATCAAATGAGGCAGAAAAGTGGATCACTTTCTGCCATCTAGTGGTAAGAGAATTGATTAGAAGATTAAGTAATAAAAATAAATGTTATCAGGGGCTTTTTACCCAATAATAATGATGAAAGTATTATCAGATAAATGAAAATATCATAATATATGTTGTTTATTGTAACTTATGGCTAAAATCCATCTGTTTTACTGTTGTTATTATTAAGAAAAAAGTCTTATCTTCTGTAGTTTAAGCTGCACACTGGAAAAAAATCTAAATCTTACCAAGAGTATTTTTCCCATTTCTACTCAAAATATCTCATCACACTTAAAATAAGACATAATCACCTAAAGAGTAACTTTTCGGTGAGATATAGGAACTGATTTTGAGATAATAAATCTTATTTCAAGAAATCTTACCAAGATTATTTTCATTTGTTCATTTGGCAGTTGTTGTTTTTTTTTTTTTCTCAATTCAAGATATTTATTTATTTGTTTTTTGCTTAATTCAAGTGAAAAATGGAACAAGTGAAAATGATTTTCCAGATCTATTGTCTAAAAATCAGTTCTTATATCTCACTGAAAAGTTACTCTTTAGGTGATTGTGTCTTATTTTAAGTGTGATGAGATATTTAGACTAGAAATGAGGAAAAAAAACTCGGTAAGATTTACATTTTTGCAGTGCAGTCGTCCACCCACACTTAATGTTCAGAAATAAGGGGTATTTTATTTTCAGCTTTTTTATTTTTACCTTTCAGCCACAGTCTGAAACTGAAGATCCCATCTGCCTATGAATGAATCCTGTCCTGAAAACTTAAAATAATCAGTACATCTTTTAATTTTCTTAAACACGCTGCCTGATACAATTCAGATATCTCCCAAAAAACAAATATAGCTTACATTTTAGCTATATTTAAGAGAATAAACAAATGTTTCTAAATAAAATCTCCTTGTATTTGTTTACTTTGCTTTATTTGCTTGGTGAAAATAAGTCTAAAGGCAGTTTTAATGCCACAGAAGAAGCAGGAAGTTTGTAGTATTATTGATTTAGATTTGTGGTAAACTGCAATGTGATCCCTCTCGTTTAGAGATCCATTTCTACAGATTATGACTATTCTCGATAGCCCTATTCACTGTGGCCGTAAAACTTCAATTAACCTTTTTTCCCCTCATATGAGTGTTGATGGTAGATTTTCTGGGAAGTCACAATCTGCAGCTACTTCATCAGGTATATTTCAATAATAAGAGAAAATGTCATTTGTAACGTGTTCATGTTTGCACTACTTAACTCCACTGTTACAGTAGGTTTTGCTTTGTCATGTTTGCTGTCGTATTTTACCATAAAAATAGTCATTAGCACATAATAATATAACTAAATGCTTCATTCTATTTTATTTCATACCACAGTAAATTAAGAAGATGAAGAGTGGAATGAGTTGTGGATGACTTAAGGTTATATTATCAGCGTGTAATAAAGCATTTTAACCTTTTAAATGTTTGATAATTCACTGTAAAAACTGTATATGTGAGCTGTCTAGTTGAATATCGTGTCTGATCTCACTCTCACTGCGCTGCAGGATAAGCAGACGTTGATTTAATTGCAGTAAAAGCACAAAAATCCAGACTGCCTTGCAGATGCTCTGTGATTACTATGATTTGATAATAGCTGCGTGTAGATAAGGCGTTTTGTTACTTCGGAGCAAGGGAAACTTGTGTCATTGTAGGCCTGCACAAAGTGTAACACAGCTGAGAAAATCCAGTGTGTGAAGTTGGTGAAATCCTGATGAGAATAAAATAATTTTAACCATTAAAGACCCAAACATCCTTCTGTTGGTCTAAAATGTTTGATATCTGTTGATCCACTAAATCTATCAATGCATTGAAATAATTGAGATAATTGAGATTTTCATGGTTATCAGATATGACACATTTGGACGTTCAGAGGCTTCATAGTTACCGCGGTAACACCATCATCTTCTACAACATTGATTCACCAATAAAACCCGTGGAGTTTGATCTATGACAGTGGATGGAGAAGCTTGATTTTACCCTAAGTTATTGAAAGCTTTGCTGAAAAAGTCACATTTTCTTCAGTTTTCTACATTTTCGATATAATAATCCGCAACTTTAACACGAGCTTTTATGAGCATCTACATGATCAGTGAATTAAATATAGGAAAATGCATGATTTTCACTGAAAAAAATACAAAATACAGTGAACAGTATTATAATAAATGGGGATAAATCAATTAAGAAAAGTTGAATACAGGGAAAATGTCATTTGGGAAGAGCCACAAAAGTAACACTGGGTCCTTATGGGTTTAAAGTGACCTTCAGAACTAGACTTAAATAGCAAAAAAATAGGGATGTGAAAAAGTAGCATCAATAACATACATGTGCCACATTTAACTTAGATTGAAATGAGCATACATATTTATTTCTTATTCTCTTTCTTTCAAATAACACAAGAAAATACAGGAAACATGTGCACAGCCATAAAAGACACACAATCTGAACAAAAAGGGTTCTACAGACTAAAGTTAGCGTTTAGTTTGACCTGAGTTCCACTGGCAAAAAACAAAGGAATCATATGAATGAAACATGCTGAATGACACCCGGAGTAAAACAGCAGAAAATGAATGCATAAAATCCCATATTGTGTGAATTAAAGAGTTCAAGACATGTTAAGTGGAAAGGGATGTCACATTAAATAGTTCACACTTTATGTTTTTGCTGTACATACAGAGTATCCTGTATATTCTGGCTCTGTGTGAACCCTTTATTTAACCCCAGAGACATTATTCCAGGTAAACGTGCTGCTGTGAATTTGCGTCTGTTTCAGCGAGTATGTGCTTGCGTTCCTTTTCTTCAGTGGTTTTGTTTTACTGTGTGTTTTAGGCTCAAAAGAAGGTGGAATAACAGAAAACACAAAGAGAGGAATTGAACTTTGTCTGTTTTTTTTTTTTTTTTTTTTTTACTAAATACAACACCGAGAATGTACATCAATAAGAGATTTAGGATGTTGAACATGAACTGTGAATTGGAATTTTGGCCCAGTAGTTTTTGTTTTGGGGCTCTTTTTTTCTAAATCAGTCCAGCCGTTTTGTTTTTTGGTTTGTTTTTTCTCCAACTTTACACGCAAATCATAAAGTTAACTCTTTAGAGACCCACAGCTATTTCAGCGCTTTCTCTCAAGGTCACAACAAAGCAAGGATAATGTCAGAGTTTGTTCCCAGTAATCCTGATTAAACTTCTCTCTAAATGCATCACACGGAGAAAATCCTCAGCGACATGTTTTGCTAAGTTTCAGGAACAGTTTCTTTTAAATAAAGGACTGAAAAAAGGGGCCGTGCAGTTACATCTGGAATAACTGTGCGATAACTTTTTGCTTATTTGTGCAGTAAGTATCTATTTATTCTCTCGTTTTATGTTTATTTATTTATTCACTACACTGCCTCACCAGTATTTTATAACTTATTTTATCTCAGGCGTTTGGTTTTTTTTTTAACTATATGTGTTCTTCGTGTTGACCCTGCATCGTCATTTCGTTCTGCAGTGCATCTTTGATATAATCTGCCTGAATGACAATAAAATAATCTGATTCTGATGTTTTGTTCGCTTTTCCTATGGATGCTGCAGACAGAGATGGCCTGGATAGAGGTCTCTTAGCAACTGTGGTCACATAGCTATCCAAAGACCATGTTACATCTGACATGGTTGTTTAGTAATTACCCTGTAGGAGCTCAATCGAAACCATTTTAGGGATTAAAGTTTATTCCACGTCTCTTAAAGGGACTGGGTATAAAAGCACAGAAAAGGAAAGACAAGCTCAGTTTTATTCTTAGAAAACACTCAAGAACAGAGCGGGAATGGGTGGTTTTGGGAATGAGGGATTTAACTGAACCAGTTTTTTTTTTTTTTTTTTTTTAACTTTTCTGAAGGTTTTTTTGCCCGTAGATATTTTATTTTCGCTAAATCTTATCGCTGTTTTTCATTGCATGACAGTAAACAGAGCCCCTGTGACTCTGCACGTTCACACTATTTACGGTACAGTGTCCTCTCTGTGGTTTCCAGCCAACATCACAGGACTTATTTTCAACATTGTATTCGTTCCCTCAGGACTTACATATCTGCTGCTTTGTCTCCTGACAGTCTACAATAAATCTGGTCTCATCTGTTGTTGAGAGCGTCGTCATTTTTACAAGAATCTGTCACTCCTTATTATATGATATGAAAGTGATCAGTGTGTCCTCATTATACCCTAATGATTGTTGAGGCGTGTCAAGGTTTAACTGCTGTGTCTTAGACGATGTCGTGCGTTAAAATAGCCGTCTCAGCTAATTATTCATCCCTAAGTAAAATCCCTTTGCCGTTTCTAACTACAAAAAAAAAAAAAAGCAGTCTGTAGATGTATGTGATTCTCCTATTCTCTTGTTTGAGCTCAGAAGCAGCAGATGAGGAGGAACTAGAGCAGATAATATGGTCTAATTTATTTTAATACATTATTACACTATCATATAGTTGTGTTTTATACTTTATTTTGATAACCTTATACAATGTTACATTTACTTATGTCATTTTCTGGACACATAACATTGCTGAACCCGGACCTTCCCGCCTGAAGCAATCCCAGATTTTAACACTGCCCCCACAGGCTTGCACTGTAGGCACTAGGCATGATGGGTAATCACTTCATCCACCTCTCTTCTCACCCTGATCCCCTGGAACTTAATCAGACCACATGACCTTTTCCATTGAAATACAGTCCAATTTGTATGCTCTCTATCAAACTGAAGGATGTTTAAAAATGAGAAGCCTCTCATTGCATCAGTTAAGGCTGAAGAACTTGTTGGCAACTGAACTATATTAATCACTGCAGTTATTATGCAAAGAAAGGATTGTGATAGCAATCGACTTGATATGGGCATACTATCGACTCTAATATATTCCATGCAAAAAGTTCCAATCGTGCGCATAAATATATAAAACAAAAATATTTTATGCTGTCTAAACAAATTAACTAAAAAAAGAGAGTCATTTTAGAAGCAATCTTAGAACCAATAATCCTAGAAGCAAAGTTGCATAACAGTACTTTAACCCAACCCTCAGGTTGTGGTTTGGTATTGATGATATTTGTACATTTTGTGGTGATGACATTGAGACTACAGACCATGTATATTTTTCTTGAAATATGGTGCATTTATTTTGGGTTGACATTAACAATTGGATAAAACAACAGATCCCAGCATTCCCAAATTCAGTATCAACCAATGATAGAACATTTGGTATGATCCTCCAGAACGAAAACAACGAATTCTGCTGCAATGTTATTTTGTGTCTTGCCAAATTTTTTATTCACAAAAATAGAATTATGAAGTCAATCCCCCAAGTTTATTGTTTTTATAAATGAATTGAAACTATACTTAAAGTCCCTGAAATGAACTGATAACCTCAAAGCCACAAAATTATGCAGTGTTGAACAAATTTCCTGTAGAAATCAATACTTGAATTTCCCTCTTGTGCAATGGTTTACAATATTTATTTATTTTATATGATCCTATTTTATTGTTATCAATTTATATTCCAAGACTTCTTTTTCCTGATTTGTATTCTAATTTAATGTCAGTTGTTGTTGATGTTTTGTTCTTTGGCCAATGTATGCCACACTAACACACGGAATGTGAAACTCATGTTTGTTGTGTACAAAGCGTAGTAATAATAATAATAATAATAATAATAATAATAATAATAATAATAAATATTAATAAATAAAAAAAACACGCTTACACCGAAAAAAAAGTACTTTAACCCAACCCAACACCTGTTAAACCACTGTTTTTACTTTTAACAATGCGCACAATACTCCACGTTTTACGCACGCTGTTTGCGCACAGTCGACGGAACGAGTCCATCCACAGCGGATCTGACGCTTTTGGAAGGCAGCAAGACGTCCACGAGAGAAACATGTCCTTAAAATGCCCCCACGAACGAGAAAGGAGAAGGGTAGGGCGGGAGGTTGCATGACGAGCCATTAAGTTACAGAGTGGAAGAGGAGGAGGAGGAGGAGGAAGAGGAGGAGGAAGAGGATGTGGATACAACCACGCAACTTTCTCAATGACAGCCGCATCCTTTGCTTTTCAGGCGAGAGCTTCACGTGGATATTCCGACCGGAGAGCAACAGGTTCGAAGGTGAACTTTCTCTTATTCTTATTTTATTAGTTTCGTTTCATGATTATTTGACGCGTGGATTCATTTTTACGCACGGATTCGATTGTATTCATTAAACGTTCGGTGAATAAGGATTCTGTAACAGGAAACATATGCAAGCGTTTGTTCTTAATACTCCAAAAGAATAGAAGTAGATTATATATATAAACATATTTGTAACATGTTTTAGATTTTCCGTGCTTTTTATTCCATAGGATGCAATGTTTACTTTTGCTGATGAGCAAATGATTAGAACTAAATAGGAGCTTAATTACATCCTTGTATTTGTTCGTTTGTTTTCCTGTTTAACCCATAAAGACAATCACTGTTTACTGTAATGTTATTCTCTTTACTTTGCGTTTCTTCAGTGAAAATCAAGTATTTTCCTATATTTAATTCACTGATCATATGGATGTTCATCAAAGCTCAGAGTAAATTCAAAGGTTATATGTCAGATTTGGCTGAAAAAGTCACTTTTTCTCCAGTTTTCTGTTTCTCTCATTAACCCCAACGTGACTGAATTTTTCTCTCTATTTAACCTTTCCTAAGTGATTTATCACCATTTATTATAATATTATCCTCTGAATTTAGCCTTTTTTTCCAGTGAAGATCATCTATTTTCCTATGTTTAATTGACTGATCACGTAGATGTTCATAAAAGCTCAGAGTAAAATCAAAGGTTATTGCATCAAAACAGAAAAAACTGAAGAAAAAGTGACTTTTTCATTAAAATATATCATTAACTGCACATAAACCAAGTGTCGCCATCCACTGTCATTGATCCAAGTCTGTGGGTTTTACTGGTGAATCAATGTTGTAGAAGATGACGGTGTTTCCACGTTCACTACGGAGCCTCTGAACGTCCAAATGGGTCATATCTGACGACCACGAAAAGACGACAAACTGTATTTTACACCAGTTATGTACACGTATTGATAGGATTAATGACTCAACAGGTATTAAACAGTTTAGATCAGTAGATGCTTTTGGTCAACAGTGGATGTCGGGGTCTTTAAGGGTTACAGAATTCTATTAGATGGTGCAAAATAAAGCGGTTTCACATTCTGCCTTCACTCTACGACAAGCATCAAAAGCAGCCTCTGAAACCTGACTACATCTCCTCCTGTCTTTGTTATTTCATTCATGCTTCTTCTCAGGTGAGACTCGGATGCTGCAGCAGCAATGTCACAGCTGTATTACAAGAAAACTGACAACTCCTCATACAGGGACCGCATCCCTCTGAGGATTGTGAGGGCTGAGTCTGAACTCTCGCCAATGGAGAGGGCCTACCTGGGGGCTGTTGAGAAGGGTGACTATGCCAGTGTGAAACAAGCCCTGGAGGAGGCTGAGATCTACTTCAGAATCAACATCAACTGCATCGATCCACTGGGACGCACCGCCTTGCTGATTGCCATTGAAAATGAAAACCTGGAGATCATCGAGCTACTTCTCAGCTATAACGTGTACGTAGGCGATGCTCTGCTTCACGCCATCCGTAAAGAAGTGGTGGGGGCCGTGGAGCTGCTGCTCAACCACAAGAAACCACGTGGGGAAAAACAGGTACTGTGAATATTTAATATATAGATACTGCACGCGATCCCATTTACTCTTACTGTTAATCACTCACTGTACATAAGAGGTTATTTTAGGTATGTCGTCGAGTTCCAGGTAGGTAGATTTGGACTCTATGTTTATTTTTGTTTCTTTTTTTTTTCTACTTATCTATTCTACTCTCTTTTTGATCCTGTAACTCTTATTCCACTGCTGTTTTTGTACTCTGCTGTTGTAACGCTGCAATTTTCCCATTGTGAAACAGATAAAGGTTTTATTTTATCTTATCTCATCTTATCTTATCTTATCTTATCTTATCTTATCTTATCTTATCTTATCTTATCTTATCTCATCTTCTTTATATTCACATGATGCTTCTGCTCACTCAAACCTCAATCAGTTCATTTATGTCTTTCGGTATCAGGTATTTATTTTTCGTCTACTTTTTTTCAACAGTGTTTTTGTTCCAATTCTAGAGGATAAAACCAGTTTGTCCACGCAGTGTTCCCTTACTTTCCTGAAAAAAGTTACTGGGCACAAGTATATTTTATGAAGCCCTTCTCGCTTAGGTGACGAGTGAAACTACCAATTCACTTAATCTTTCACAGAATTACATTTAAGAGCAGAACACTACAGAAAAATTATGCTTTAACCAATAAAGACCCAGTGCTAAATTTGTGTCACTTCCCAAATGATTGTTTCTCTCTATTTAACCTTTCTTAAGTTATTTATTACCATTCATTACAATATTATCCTATGTATTTTTCCACTTTTCACTGTAAATCAAAATTTTCCTATATTTAATTTCCTATATTTCATTTGAATGCTCATGAAAACTCAGAGTAAATTCAAAAGTTATCAAGTTATCAAAACAGAGAAAACTGAAGAAAAAGAACATTTTTCAGTAAAATATATCATTAACTGCACATAAACCCAGTGTGTCCATCCACTGTCATTGATCCAACTCCATGGGTTTTACTGGTGAATCAATGTTG